>SNQJ01S0054064.1:18984-37919 GCA_010110895.2 Picea sitchensis
GTTCACATTAGAATTGAGAGGAATTTACTTATTACAATTATGTATAATCATAGTTATGTGTATAACTATTTATCGTATTGACTGCGCATGATGTTTAAGGTGGGATTTAATGACGTAAACTTTGAATCCTTTGTTGTACTAATCTATTTATTAATTAAGATATATTGTATATTGTACAATTGTATTATTTTTACTGTATTTTCAACTGGGTTATGGTGATTCTCATCTCAACCTTCTTTTCCCACCAGTTTAGATGTAGTTGTCCTTATTTCTTTTTAAATTGGAAGTAGCTCCTTGTAGATAGTAACATTTTCCTTTATCTATATCATGGTGGAGGAACAATGTGGGACTTATATGTAGGTATCAAGGTTTTTTTTTAAATTAGAGAGAGTGATAGTATTAATGCTAACATAATTGCTAAAATGTGTAGAATTTCAAAATGTTTGGATAGGTATTGCTTATTTTTGCGCCTTGAGATAAAGTTGTTTATGATTGTTGTAAGGAGTTTTTTACTTATCCTTAGAATTAGGTAGTTATATGAGGGATTGGATTACTCCATTAGTTAGATTTTGAGAGCGCCACAAATTTTAATGTATTGAATGTCGTTTAGATATTCCTTCTTGAGTAAGGAAATTTATTGGGAGGAATGATTGTTTTGACGTAAGGTATGTCAGTTTAGAATTGGTTTATTTTTTCATTGGTTTATGTTGTTGTTGGAATGAATTAGTGTTTAAATTCTCTTGCGCCGTGAAATTTTTATGTTATATGTGTTGGTCTATTAGAATGTTATTATGCCTATTTGTTCATTGATGATGTTATGTAGCTTAGTCGTGTTGGACTTGATTGTGACGGGTGGGATGTAAACACCTCCTTTCTCCACACAACAATCGCCAGCCTTGAGACCTTAAATGGTCAAAATCGATGGAAACCTGCGATTGAGTGTTCCTTATGTATCTTAGAGGTCCTAATCATTGTAGGGTAGGATGGGCAGGTCATAATTTATATTATGTATCTGAGTAAATGTTCGTAAATTGCTTCAAGCTTTATGAGGTGCTAATATGTTGTGCTTTTTTTGTTTCTGTTTTGCGCGAAATTCATTCATTGTGATATTGTCAAGTAGTGTCGCTACGATGTATTGTTGATGTTATTTTCCTCTTGTTAAAAAAAAAAAAATAATTTACATGTTTTACATTGTTTTGTGTCATAACGGTGGGGGTCGTTACATGAAGTTATATGAACATGATGACTCCAAATCAATTGATGTTAATTTGTATCGTCAATTGGTTGGAAATTTTATCTACTTAACTACCACTCGACCAGATATATCTTTTGCAGTTAGTATGGTACAATTGAGATATTGAGGTATTGAGATATCTGCATGGTACAATTGATTATGTTTTGATATATAGATCTACATAAGATTTCAGTCGTATTGATTATACAGATTCAGATTGTGCAGGTTGCATGGATGACAAGAAATCAACTTCAGGATATTCTTTCAACATGGATTCATCAGCAGTTGCTTGGAGCATTAAAAAACAACCTATAGCTTCTCTCTCCACAGCAGTAGGAGAGTATAAAGCAATAGTGACAACGACATGTGAAGCAGTTTCGTTGAGAAGAATTTTGGAGGATCTTCATGAGCAATAGGAACAACCTATTCAGTTGATATGTGATAATAAAAGTGTTATTCAGATGACCAAAAATCCAGTTTTTCATAAGAAGACCAAGAATATTGATATTCAATATTATTTTGTTCGATATTTGGTTCAAAAAGGTGTAGTCAAGATCAGGTATTGCAGAACAAAAGAACATGTAGTTGATATTTTCACCAAAGCACTATCAAAGGAAAAGTTTTGCAAATTCAGAGATGATATTGGAATTTTCCAAATGATCATTATGGGGGATAAATGTTGGAATAATGATTCATTTATCATATTCTATATGTAATTGTTTTTTATTATTATTGTTAGTTTTTATGTCTTGAAAGTATAATTAAGGTTAAGAAATCTATTTGAGAAATTCGTACAAAGATTATTGGAGAGATTGTTGAAAGATTGTAGGAGAAGATGATTTCCCATAACATATTCTCTCATTTTATAAATTCATTATTTGGTAATGAGAAAGTTTGAGTAGAGTGTGCATTGTTGGTGAATTATTTACTCCATTATCGTGCTTGTGTTTTTCTTCATTTATTATATTTAAATTTATTATTAACATGAAATTTGATGACGTTGTTGGGTTGTAGGTCAGTTGGTGATAAAGTGCAACGTTAAGGCATTCCTTGTTGGTTCAAACTTTAACTAACCATGTTTATAAGGTGTGGGGCAATATGGATACCATTGTTGATGAATTTTTCCACACAATTCGAATACAATATAATAAAAACAAATATTCTTAGATTTGTTTGATTTATTTATAATCATAAATTCAAAAAACCATTAAGCCAAAACTCCTAAAAAAAAAATTAATAAATCTTCAATACATCTATTTCCCATTATTTCATTTTTTCTATAAATATGTACAACCAAGCAAGCTAGGATAGGCAATTCTAGAATTGTAAAATCTAGAATTCACATAAATCCCATCACTCTACAACTAGTCTATGTAAATGTATCAACAGTCGGGTTGATCGAACCCATTATCAAGTTTGTGACAAGTTCCATGGCTTAAAGTTGCTCCATCATTTACTCTTAAAAAAGCCTTTAACATCATACTCGCTAATAGGTAAGGAGGCTAGAAAATCTGTATTGCATTGTACACAAAGGGTTTGTCTGATCTAATAATACAATGTCATTTGTCAGATGTTCTTTCGTTTGTGTGCTGGTTATCGTTGGAGTATGCGCCATAGACCTCCGCGCTACTTTCCCCGTCGACAATAATGGCCCGCGCTCGAGACATGACGCGGCATCTTCTGTGGAAGATCCTTTGCGTTCTGTACAAGATCTGAGGATTTCGGGGTCAAATTCTTCTGGGGCCGTGTCGGCAACGGGAGGTCTCCATTGAAGCTCATTGGCAGAAGTCAACCAAGAACAAAGCCTAAAAGATTCTTTCAACGGTGTTAAGATTGTGAACAAGGACTGATTTGGTCTTTTTACAGTTCGCTAAGCCTACAGTTTCAGTTAGAATCCAAAGAAGCAAAATGCATGCACCTCCTTCATATAAGTTGAATTGCAATTGAAGTTAATAGAAATTTTTAATTTCAATCGAAAATGTCAGTATATTTCTTTTCATATCAATGAACTTGATTTTATGTTTATAACTTTTTAGTATTTTTAAAAACTTTTGTTAACCTGTTTACTTTTTAACATTTACTTAATATGATTAAGAAATTAATGTGTGACTATTTAATTGCTACATTCTAAAAATTAACAAATTTTTAAAATTACAAATTTATTCCACTATTAACTTTTTATCATTTTACAATATTAGATTTATATTTGTATCACTTTTACTTATCACAACAACATAATTACAATCGTTTCATATTCTTATAATGGTTAACACAATTATGAAATCCTAATTATTTGTGAGAACGATCAAGGATTTGAGCTGATGACTGAAGCCCCTTTATCACAACAACATAATTACAATCGTTTCATATTCTTATAATGGTTAACACAATTATGAAATCCTAATGATTTGTGAGAACGATCAAGGATTTGAGCTGATGACTGAAGCCCCTTGCTGCAAAATTAAGCAGGTTTCATTTCCTGCAAAATTAAGCGGGTTTCATTGAATAAGCCGGGAGTTTTACCAGCCTTAAGCCTTTCGGCGTTCACCATCAGCCAATTAGCCGCTGTGCTAGTGATTAATCTCTGGACGCACAGAGCTTGCAACAGCGACAAAATTCACAGGAAAATATTTTAATTACCTTAACGTCTTTCTCCGATTTGACCTCACCATCAATTCTGAAATCCCTGTAATGTCTCGATTTATTGTAGCACTCTAACGTTATAATGGAATCCGATTTGACCTCGCCATTATTTCCCATTACCGCCAATTCAGGAACCATTCGCAGGCCTCTTTAGTGTCCGTAGACTACTGCTTGGCATTATAATGGAATCGCAATAACGATGTCTTGGCGCATCAGCCAAAAGAGATTGCATCTGTTAAGCTTTCCAATATGTGAGAATTTACCCGCATTTAAGGTAAAAGATGCATTCAAAACCTAGAAAAACAAATAAATTAATTACACGCGTACTTTTTAACGAACAGTACCTGACATATTCGATTTACGGCTTCCGTTCGCGCCTACGATGAGGATAATTCCTTCGGTCAACGTGGACTTCTCCCCCCCTTCGCCGATGGATTTGGAACCATGTACTCCCGGAAATGAAATTTCAGAAAAATGTGACGAGCAAATCTTATTGCTCGAAGTAGTCATAATATTATGAACCTGAGATATTTGATGGAGGTGGACAATGTGGTGGGTTGCTGTATTGTCAAGGCGCTGTGGCTCGAATTTTAAGCTTAGGTTCAATGAAACCTTTTGGTCAGCTTCACTGTGAATGGAAAAAGATTATTACAGAGTGGAGGGAAATTAGTAGAGATCATGGATTGAAATTGTAATGGCTATAGGTTGTCCATCCATACATGGTAGAATCGTGTTGAGGTGCCATCTGATCCAAAAATTGAATGAGAAGTTAATTAGTGCTCCATAAATTATAGATAAAATTATATTTGTCTAAATCTTTCCATCACCACAATCTATCGATAATTAGTTGACTTCATATTAATATGTCATTTGACTATAAATTTTCGCATTGTTTGTACTATAGAAGTAAAAACATTATTTTATATATATATATATAAAAAAAACTCTTATGCCATTGTGTTATTGGAGAATATTAATTTTTATTACATTTTTACTGAAATGTTTACAAACAGAAAGATTTGAGCATGGACGTTGTTTTTTAATGTTTTTTTAGTATTCATCCCTACAGAATGAGTAGAGGGACTATAGTGATCGCATATTAATATCTCATTTCACTATTATTATTATTATTATTATTATTTTATTATTATTTGTTTGTATTTGTATTGAAATGTTTACATACCGAAGGTTTGGATTATTTCCACTTTTTTTGAGGTGCTTGAATAGGCCTGACAGCTTAAATGTTTACATAGCGCGAGATCCTGAAATAGGGCATGATAGCTACCTAAATAGGCTTGTCGAAGTACATTTTTCCTTGAAATTTTCCATACAATGTTGCAGTGAATTTGGACAATATTGTTGTCCACTGCGAGTGTAATAGACATTGTATGTTTCATATTTCTTCTAGGCTTGGAAAGCAATTTTGTCATCGTTGAAGTTACATACATTGTTTACTGGTTCGGTAGGTGCTTCTTCTTCGTTGGTTCGTCGGTTGTTGTTTGTTGTTGTTTGGTTCAACTTTGCAAGGTTGGGGACCTGTTCTTGCGATTGGACCTATTGGTGCTTGTTGGTTGCTTTTGTTTAATTCAACTTTGCAGGTTTGGGGTCTTGCATTCACAGTTGGATCTATTTTTTCTTTACTTTTCAGGGATCCATGTGTTGTATCCAAAAATCGACCTGTGCTTCTGTCGTTCATCATTTCAGAGTAAGTTTTGATGCCATAATTTCATTTTCTATTCCTTTTGTGTTGTTCATTGTTTGCAGTTTGTAAGTAAGAATGTTTGCTTATTTCTACCGACATGCTCATGATATGTTTCTGGTTCCTTTTGTGCTTCGTCTGCAGTTTGATAATCATTGGAGATACATATGTTGTTTACTAATTTGGTGTGTGTTGCTTGTTCGTTGGTTCGTTGGTTCGTCGGTTGCTGCTTGTTGTTGTTTGGCTCAAGTTTACAAGTTTGGGGCCCTAGGGTTGCAGTTGGGCATGTTTGTGCTTTCTCACAAGTTTTTTTATTGTTGTTTTCTTTTGTTTACATTGACTTTGCAGGGTTGGCGTCCAACGCCAGCAGTTGGAGCTATTTTTTTATTTTTTGGCGCTTTGCGGTGTTCAAGTCCTACACCCATGAGTAGACCTGCGATTGTGTTGTTTTCCATGTCTAGCGAAGTTGAGATCTGATGCCCGTTCCGTGCCCTCTTATTCTACTATAAAATTTTATTGATACTTCAGTGTTTACATGGTACAAAATAGTGGCATAAGAAATAATTGGACAACTACATGTGAAATTATAATATCTACTGGTTTTTTGTTAAAATAAAACATGTGGAAAAGGCATTTATTAACCATATATGGTGAAATGTGTCCATATCACAATACAACTTCTTTATCCTCTACGCAGATGGGCGTGACCAGGATATAGTTTGTCTTGTACTTGATCTTTATCCATCTTTATCCTCTACACAGACTTGTGTGATCACGATACAATTTGTCTTATACTTGAGATATGATATGTACACCAAAGATAATGAAAAATTATATTTCCATGTCTGGAAGCATATCTGGATACTTTTCCATAGAAAACCAAAATCATTTAGCTATGGCCATGCAATTTTTTAATATTTTGTGGCTTGTAATATATTTTGGGTAGAGAAAAACTTTATATATTTACAGCCATGGATGAAGAAAAGAAAAGGTTCATGTTTCTAACTCTCTTTTATTCTATTTGTTGATTCTCATTTACTGTATGTACATATTACTTATTCTTCGTTGCATACCATCTTCCATTCATATGCATTGTATTTTGTGCATTCCCACATTCAAACAAACATAATAGCTAGAGAAAACGAAGGAGTCTTAACTACAATGGTGGATGATTAGATAGAAAGGTACATGCTTGTACTGTTATTTCATATTTTCTTGTTTTGTATTTCATTTATTATCTATATATGTGTTCACGTAGTTTATTGTATGTAGTTATTGCGTACCTTCCTACATAATAACTTATCTTCATGTCCTTTTTATTTCCTGTGCTGCTACATTGAAAAAATTCAAACTCTGTTTATTTATTTTTTGACATTTCTTCCTGCCTACTAACTTCCTTCATGTACAAGAATTTCAAACAATCAAGAGGAGGGCTCTCTGCAAGGTTAGTGTTTACATGCATCAGATTCCCTCCCACCCTGACCATGCTTGAACTCTTTTGTACGCGTTGAACGCCTCTGCACCCCGACACTGGCCACCACAAAAGAATAGGCACGGAAGGGGGGGGAGAAATCCCCCTCTTACTGTAACATCACCGCAAATGATCTGGAGAACTCATGGGCATGTCGACCATCCTTTGAGTTTCCATTTCACTTACAAGACCAATATCTACAGGAAGAGATGGATACAAGCAAAGAATCAAACATGGATGCTAAGTCCTCGCATCCAAAATCATATTGGGTATGGATACCTAGAAAATGTATCACCCAAGCCCCGGTTGCACCCAAATATGTTATCGAAACCACCAAGATATGGGAGCACATGCATTTCATGAGGGACCATGCCCTCATGGGAAAATTCCTAGGTCTTTGTCCCTCAGAAAATGACCTAGATCATTGGATCAAGACGTGTTGGAACCCCAATGGATACTATGAGCTTCAACTAAGCTCCAAAGGATTCTTTACAGTAATATTCTACAACTTGGAGGACAAGGACTGGATCTTTGAAGGAGGATCGTATTTATACAACCCAGCTGGTCTCTACCTATGATTCTTGATGGATCTCTTTTGCCCAGAAAAGGAAAACTTCACCTATGCATCGGTATGGATTCACCTCTATTCCCTACCTCAAGAGTTTTGGTTAGAGGAAATTCTAATGGGCTTAGGCAATACCTTAGGTAACTACGTCAAATCCTTTGAAGCTGCAAAACAAGGAAAATACACCTCCTATGCAAGGATATGTGTCTATATGAACATCTCCAAAGCTTTGCAAAGCACAATTACCCTAGCATACCAAGAAGAGGAATGGGCCCAAACCATAGACTATGAACACATCCCTTTCAGATGCAGGAAATGCCATGAATGTGGGCACCTTTTTAGGGATTTCCCTCTAAATGTCGCCCCCAAAAAAATGAAGCTGAAGAAAAACCAAAGAAAGGATTTACCCAGGCCCAGAATCAAAGGAAACAACCTCATAAGAAGCCCACAACAAGCAACGAAAAAAAGAACCCAAAGAACAACTCATTTGAAGCCCTCAATCGCCTTCCAGAGGAAGAAGAGGTGGAAAACCCCCATAATAATGTGGGGAAAGATCTCAACAAGTGCAAGGAAGATCGGTTGTCTCTAGGGCTTCAGATCCCAAAAAATCAAGTAGACCCACAGACTTACCCAGCCTCAAGGAAAGAACCAGAAAGAGAAGAAGACATAGTCATGGAAATGGATGAACATGGCCTAGCAGAAATTGACCTAGACAGGCTAGAAGAGGCACTCAACAAGAAGGATATCCAAACCTTACCATAGGAACAACTTAGGAAAGTTCACAAGGTATTTCTCGATTCTTCAGCAAGGTTTACCTCCAAGTTGGGGATTAGCATAGACCCAAACCTAGATCCAAGAAAAAACCCAAAAGAAAACAACCGACGGGGCAGAAAATCGACTCACCATCTAATAAAGGAGGCAAGAAACTATATGATCAACTCCAGATAGATTCACAAGCTCTCATAGAGATCCTTATCACACCCACCAAATTTTTAAATATTAAGATCCTCACCTAGAATATCAGAGGCCTAGATGGAATATCCAAGCAAAGGATTCTCCAAAATTGCATTAAAACTTAATACCCTGATATATTCATGATACAAGAAACAAAATGTGCAGGGAAAACTTTAGAAGATATCATCAAAATATGTTGGCATAACTATCAATCCTGTTAAACAGACTCAAAAGGGGCTTCAGGAGGCCTGACCATCCTATGGAATCCTTCTATTGTCATCCTTGATCAAGGCTTTTCCATTCCATGCACCATCACATTGTGTGCTATAGAGCCATCGGTTAATACGAGGGAATGATCACAAATGCCTATGGATCGCAGAACAACCAAGACAAAGACCTCTTTCTTCAGAGCCTAGCTTACCTAGGTTCTTTAGCAAAGGTTAAGTGATGGATAATAGGGGGAGACTTCAACATGATTCTCACGTTGGAGCAGAAGTGTAGGGGAAAAAATCTCCTGGAGCAAGATAGCCCAAAATTCCAGAAACTCATAGAGAACCTCATACCGGTAATTATTGAGAATAGAAACGACACCTACACCTAAAACAACAAAAGATCAGGTCACCAAAAAATAACATGCAGGCTTGATTGCTTCCCAATATCAGAAACTCTCCTTTTGGAAGGCTCCCTAGTAGACTCCAACATTCTCCCAAAGGTAGGTTTGTACCACTGGTCAATTCAGCTCTGGGTTGACACTATTGCCACCCCCGAGATTAAACCCATCAGATTTGAAATTTTTTGGCTCTCCCATCCAAATTTTCAGGAGTTAGCCTGTCATTGGTGGAACACTGCAGAAACACAGAGGGGTACAAAAATGTATTGCTTCCAACAAAAACTCAAACATTTTAAACAACAGGTGCACAAATGGAACAAAGGAGCCTTTGGGAACATTTTTCAGGAAAGGAAAATGTTGGAACAAAAAGTAGAAAACCTTCAGGGACAATTCATTAATGCAGAATACACAATCACTCAGTAGTAGCAGGAGAGTGAACTCGAAAGACAACTAGAAGAAAGACACAAGCAGGAAGAAATCATGTGGATACAGAAATCTTGGGTTCAATGTCTCAACGAGGGAGAGGAAAACACAGAATTCTTCCACCGTTCTATGATCCACAGACGCCTTATAAATTGCATCATGAAGTTGGATGACTCACAATGCAACAACCTATTAACTCATCAGGAAATAACACATGAGTTGACATAGTTCTACAAGGATCTCCTCTCAGAACCCAACGTTGACCGCACTTCATCAATAGAGCGAGTGACCCAAAATATCGCAACTATAATCACCCAAGAATAGAATGAGGCTCTCATGACACCAATAATGCAAGAATAAGTGGATCAGGCTATTTAGGAGTTACTCATAGGAAAGGCCCTAGGTCCAGATGGTTTCATAACAGAGTTATTCCACTCTTGTTGGCCAATGTTAAGGGAGGAAGTTTGACAATTGGTGGAGGAATTAGGTAGCTCAGTCAAAGTTCTTCCAACACTAAATTCCACTTTCCTCACCCTAATACCCAAAGAGTAAAGGGTCATAAATCCAAAGAACTTCATACCCATATCTCTTTGCAACATGAACTAAAAAATCATTTCCAAGGTCATAGCTCTAAGACTCAAGCCAATTCTACCCTTCATCATCTCCAAGGAGAAATCAAGATATGTCAAAGGAAGGAAAATCATGGATAACGTCATACTTTTCCATGAAATCATTCACTCGCTCAAAAGAACTTGTACTCTAGGTATGCTTATAAAACTTGATCTTTCAAAATATTTTGACAAATTAAGTTGGCAATAAATGAAAGCGCTCCTATCGAATTTTGGTTTCAACAAGAAATGGGTCTCTTGGATAATGAACCTCACTTCCTCAACCTTTTTCTCAATCCTCATCAATGGTGTCCCCTCTCAATCATTCTCCCCCTCAAGAGGAATAAGTCAAGGTGACCCTCTCTCCCCTTTCTTTTTTGTCATAATGGCTGAAGATGTAGGATGCTATATCAAGGCTTCAATTCAAAATGGATCCCTCCAAGGATTCCCTCTTCATGGGTTACAACCAGTAGCCTCCCACATCCAATTTTTCAATGACACGCTGCTAATGAACACCCCCAACATGCAAGAAGAAACTAAACTAAGCTCCATGCTCTCTTATTTCAGTGAAACCTATGGCACCACCTTTAATCTGGACAAATCACTACTCTTCTTTTTTAATACTCCTGTGGCAATCCAACAACACCTTTCTCAACTTCTGAACATCCATGTCTGTACTCTGGCCTCTCGCTGCGTGGGACTCCCTCTTTCTAACTTAGTAGCCAGAAACATCTCCTGGGACTCTCTCCTACTCTCCATCACCAACCGTCTTAGCAACTGGACCTTTCACTCCCTCAACCTTGCAGCCATAATCATTTTGTTAAAGTTAGTCATCCAAGCCATCCCAACTTAGCTCTTCTCAGTCGTAGCTACCCCTCAATCAATCATAAATAAAATAAGGAATCTGCAAAGAAACTTTCTATGGCATGGACATAACCCGATCAAAAAATGGACCTTAGTAAGCTCGGACAAAGTCTGCAAGCCAAAATCTTCAGGTGGTTTGGGCCTCCGGGACCCTGGAAAATTAAATAGCACCATGGGAGCAATAATTTGGTGGAGATGGATCAAAACACCAACATATATCTAGGCAAAACTCTGGAAATGCAAATACGCCCCAAATACGGACCAAAGACAACTTATAAGAATGCAGGAGAAAATTCATGGTTCCAACATATTGAATGCATCCTGGAAACACTGTCGACTCATACAAGAGAATGATCTTTGGGAAGTTTGCAATGGCCAGAATGCCCTATTCTAGACAGATTCCTCGCAGCAAATGCCACCCCTTCAACTGGAAGAAAATATACAATCCTATGAAAAAAACATTCAAGATATTGCCACTCTCAAAGTAGCATATTTGTGGACAAATACCCCCAGTAGGTCTCCCTGGTGAAGATGGAAATCTACTTATCAGGAACTCTAAGTGGCATTGGACTCTGACCTACAACATTGGAAACACGCGCTACAACCCAAATGCGAATCTGGAAAAGCACAAAATAATACCTTCTTAGATGGGGATACACACCTCATGGAAGATTCACTCTCAAGGAGGGACACACTCTTGAGGAGAAATTCCACAATCTTAAGAAAGATAGCATCTGGACAACAATATGGCAATCAAAACTCTGGCCCAAAATATCTACTTTCTTCTGGCTTCTACTCTAGAGCAAGATGTTAACCTGGGAAAATCTTCAAAGATGACTTTTCATTGGCCCCTTTATTTCCCATATCTGCCATCTCAAGGAAAAAACCATGGAGCACCTCCTAAATAACTGTCCACTCAGTGAAAACATCTAGAACCACCGTACTCAGTTCATGAGAAAAACCAAATGATTTAAAAATAGTATCATAAGAACCATCAGGGATTGGGTCTCTGACTCCTTCAAAATTCCTATCCTAAATGATACCTGGAAACTCTTACCAGGCTTTATAGTTTTTCAACTATGGAAAGAGAGGAACAGAAGAATCTTCCATTCCCAGCCCTCTCCTCCCAGCCTCCTCTGGAATATAATCCTCCTGCATCTCCAGGAAACTCTTCATCTACAATTATGGATCAAGGTATACTTTCCCACTGACCTAGGTGATCTCTCGCTCCTCAACTCTTGGGGCTTCTCCTTTTCTCACTCCAACCCTCCTTGGCAGCCCCCCCTAATTTCAAAAGCCTTCAGTCCCGCTAAGTGGCTCCCCCCCCGCCAGGCTTCCATAAGGTCAACCTTGATGCCGCATCAAAAGGAAATCTAGGACACTCAGGAAATGGAGCAGTCATAAGAAACAACTTGGGCCAACTAGAAATCCTCATTGCAAAAAATATCGGATGCGACACCAATAAATCAATAGAAATTTGGGGTCTCATCAAAGGAGTGCAAATGGCTCTAGACCAAAACCTCACTTCTCTGATCATTGAAGGAGACTCCAAAATCATAATAGTCTTGGCAACAAAAATATTTAATGGTAGAGATCCAAGGAAAATCACTCCTACTTGGCACCTCCTTAGCCTTCTCTACATCTTACAGGCTCTTCTTAGACCCTCTCTAACTCTAACCCCCTCACACATTCGACGAAGTGCTAACAAAGTAGCGAACAGATTGACCAATGTAGGGGTTGATTCTATCTAGCAGATCATTCTCCACAATTCTAGGCAGTCCCAAAGATCACCCCTATGGCTCCAATGTGAGGAGCTTGCCCAACTGGATGGTCCTAATCCGGATGGGGTGCCATGTTTGTCTACATAGAAATTATTCCAAGTAAAAAATGAGCAGAAGCTCAGGATAGAGGGCGGTCGTAAGGGTCAGTGCAGAAAATCTTTAGCCGAAAGATGTTTTCGAGAGCTTTGCAATCGAGAGTCAGGAGCACAGAGGATGTTGTTTCCCAAAGTCGTGAAGTCACAAAAAGTGCAAGAGAATATGGAAAGTTGGTGCTCGATAAGATTCAGACCATTGGTGCTAGAGAAGATCTGGACCATCGACAGATGATTTAGGGAACTCGACAATCGAGATTTAGGAGCTCGGAGGGAGTTGTCTACCCAATTTGCAAAGTCGGGAAATGCGAGAGAGGATCTGGACCATTAATCCCGAGGAAATCTAGATCGTCAATCTAGTCTCGAAGGACTTACAATTTCGAGTATTGAAAGAAAGAGAACACTCATTTCTTCGCTACCTAGAGGCACGAAATCCCAAAATCTGGAATGTTGGTGCTTGAGGAGATCTAGACCGCTGGTACTCGAGGAGATCTGGACCGTCGAAAGATGATTTCGGGAACTCGACAATTGGGAGTTAGAAGCTCTGAGGAAAATGTTTACCCAAGTCACGAAATGCGAGAGAGGATATAGACTGTTGATCCCGAGGAAATCTGGACCGTCGATGTAGTCCTGAAGAGCTAGCAATTTTAGGTATCGAAAGAAGGGGAACACTCGATTCTTCACTATCCCGAGGTGCGAAATCCCAAAATCTGGGGCAGCCAACAGTCGCAAAATGTGAACTCGCGATACAACCATAGTGAAGTTCGAGGGTTTGGGTTTCAGGAAATCTATGCAAGACATTCCCCTAACAACGCAAATCACGAAGTCAAGAAGATGATCTCAGTCATTGGATGCGGGCCATCATGAACTGTTGATCTGATCCGATTGTTTTTGGGACTTGGACCTCAAGAAACTGAGAAGGGAAATGTAATATGTTATACCTTCACCAATAGGAATTTTTATGTATGTAGATAAGCTGCAGGTCCTTTTGTAAGCCTTTAGTTGAAATTAATATAAGGATCCACCTTTTATTCACAAAAAAAAACATCCTTCACGTCCATTGTATTTTTCCTGCATTCCTAGATTTAAACAAACAGAGTGGCTAAAGAGGATGATGGACTCTTTGGCACGAATGTAGTAGAGGAGTTATAGAGGTGCATCCTTGTATTATTATTTCATATTCCAATGTTTGGTATTTCATTTATTGCATGTGTGTATTTGTTCTACTTGTTCTACTTCTTTGCACCTTTTTTTTTCTATATGTATATACTACATATCTTTCTGGTTATTCTCATGTTAATTGTATTCTCTTTGCTGCTACATTGAAATAAATAGAACTTTATTTCTTTCTTTTACATGTATTTCTACATACTAAGTTTCTTTCATGTCCACTGTATGTTCGACATTTCTACCTTGAAAGAAACAGATTGGTTGGACAGGAAGATGAATTCTTACATGCGACAACAGAGGGATCTATGGTGCAATCTTCGAAAAGTTATACCAACTGTGCTAGTAAATTAAACATACAAAATGGGTGGGGGAATATAAAATTGGACTAGAAAACAACGATTTGGAAACAATGGGCCTTTGTGCCCTCCCCATTTCTAATTTTTCCATTTTCTATTATCCCTTTTTCTTTCTGTTTGCTTTTCTTAGTCATCTTTCTGAAAATTCTTTGGTGCACGAGTTGGCAGACTCACGAGGTCATATTTATGGTCATGCTTATACCTTATTCCATACTTACCCACTTTGTCTCTTGTAGGTGTCGGGTTGGTGGGTTCAATATTGCACCTCTGGCTTCATAGGTTCCACGATATATAGATTTGTCGTCATATCCCTCCATCACCCCCTATTTACTATTACACATTTTTTTAGTCAAAAAATCTGAGGCATACAATTTGACCCTTGGGTCCTCATGTTTCCTGAGTATCCCTTGACACCCTATTTCATATTCCATCTCCTTCGACCCTTCATGTGACATTAATAAAATTTATGGACAATATACAATGCATATTCTTGTTTAGTCCTTCTGATGTTCATCTAGACATGCTTGCATCAACAAAAGTTGGACTAGTGACATGGCCATGAGCAGTCAATCATCCCAAACATCAGTAGACTGACAAGGCCAAAGGAAAATATTCATACATTCTTTTCCTCATATGTTTACCAAACAAATATCCTCAACTATTTTTTCATCTATGGCATGTTGAATATATTGATGTCATATGCAACACATACTTTGCAGTTCACAAGAAATATCAACAAGTGCAATCGAGACGTTGAACATAACACAGGTTCTGTAGAATAAGAGGTATGGTTGCAAAACTTTGTCTCCATAGTTCATCCAATATATGCGTCTACCTGTACATTTATGCCGAGAAAAAACAAAACAAAAAAATAATTCACATTTCCATTCACATTACTTTTCCTATTCAAAAAATGTCACCAGGTCTAAACTTGTAACACCCAAAATACTATTAATAGAGGACTTGAACAACCACTAAAATTGACAAGTGTTCGTCGGGGACATAATGGTCATCTATAGCACCTACTTGGACAAGGAAAACAAAACTAGATCCATTATCTATGTTGACATGATAGGCAAGGAGGCCCTGATGACAGTCACACTTACTATTCCTACACAACTTGTTCAGAAACATGCAAAAAAGATATTTCCAGGTAATAGGATATCCATTACAAATTTTAATATATTACCCAAAATAGTATATCACCATGGTGATTGTTATTGGATTATATCGCTCAATGAAACAAGTATTGTGGAAACAAAATCTATATATTTGTTCATAATATCGTTTCGTCCTAAACAAAACTATCATCCAACTTGCAAAGAGCAATGACATTTACCCGATCAGAACTATTGGCATAGTTGTCACACTCACAAGAAAACTTGGCTCGCAACACATTCTCCATATAAAATATGGAGAGTAAGAAAACGATAAGGAAATGGTATCGTTCTCCATATCCATTTTTGTCATTTACTTTCACATGTCCATGTATCTCGATTAAGCTACACAAATATTTCACTTTTCCATGTTGCATCTGCAATTGTTCGACACGTATTCAAATTTATTTTCGTCAATGGAACAACAATTGCATAAAGGCCAATTTCCACTTATCCTCTTCAAAAATATAACAAAGAAAAGAGATGTTAAATAAAGGATCTTTCACACAACCCAAGCAACATTTGTAACAGAATTGTGAGCAGACATAGTACATGATCTCAAGAAACTACCTAGCTCTACAACTATTGTGCATATACATCTACAAATCCATCCTCACTTTCCTCATACAAATTGCCTTCACCAAATTTCTGCAGTTTTTTCTTATTTTTATTTTTTGTGCAGTTGTATATTATATTGTTCAATATATTAATTGCTATGATCATGTTTCCAGGTTGAATGTGTTTTAGTTGCAGTGGATGCGTATTCAACCCCCTTTTAGTATGTATGTGCGAATTGAAACTCTCATGCTTTTGCTTCTTCTTTCATAAGTGATGATAAACCTGACTGTCTGTGATGCAGTAAAAAATGTTCATACATATATAGACATTGCCTCAATGCTACCATCCAAACCATGGACAACAGAACCGTACACTGTACAATTAGACAACCTCTATTACAAGATGTGCTTCATGGGTTAGCAGAATTTTCATATGAAGAATACCTACAGAAAAAGGAAAACAGTGTCTATTTGATGTGTGACTTTTGGATACATAGAAAATTTACCTTAAATGAGGACAATGCAATATTTCATATCGGCCGAAAAATAATAATAATAATAATAATAATAATAATAAAACTTTCATGTCTGTCTATAATTTTTCTTCAACACCCAAATGAATGTTCTTCGGACTTGAGTTATTTTAATTTTACATCTATAGCTGTAAAATTCTCTTTCTAGAGATTTTGTCTCTTCTTGTGCACTTGCAAGAATAAGGAGAATCTAACTACAAATGCAATCGATGTTCTTATTTTGATGTTATTTTCCATCTCTGAGTCAGAAATTTGAAAATTTGTTGTAGTGTGAAAATTAAAAAAAACAATGGTGGTTGGATGTGTCTTTCTTGGAGGAGTCTTCACCTTTTTGGGTGCCCAAATTGGACAATTTTTTTCCAACTATATAGCCATGCTAGGATTTCTGCATTTTTTTTGGGTACCCGAATAAAAACAAATTGGTCTCCAACTATACATTTATGGTATGGTATGTGAATTTTATCGATTCCCCAATTGAAAAAAAAAGGACTCAACATGGATTGAAACATGACCTTGAGATTTTCAGAACTCGCTATAGAGATTGGGGAGTTCAAGCATTGGAATTCATATAGGCAGGCGCGATAGTTGGTTATGTACATGCACATAATATTGTTTAGCCGAGAAATGGAAAGCATGAGCGTAAACCCCATAAAAAGTATCCAACTATAAAAAATCAGGCCCATCCTTTGAACCGCCGAATTAGCTTTCTCCTCTGGGAAAAACCATGAGGCATTTCCAATAATATTGGAAATTTGGCATTGTTAAAACTAGTAGTGATAGACCATGGCCCATCAAAAGAAAATGTCCATAGTGATCTCGCTTAATGGTAAAATGGTAATCAACAAATTTCTTGTTCCCCATTTTGAGGTCTGGTTATAACTAGCGTATAGTGGCGAAGCTCCGCTTGTTTTGTGTTATCTTGTGTTTAGCAGACTTTTGTTCATATCCCATGGCCTCGGTTATTTTCTCATGGGAACATATACCATATGTAAGAGAAAACCAATGCCACGATGTGTTTTTTTTATATATCAAATTATTTTATGAAAAGGTCGATGTGTACTACTACTCTATGGAACCTTGTGGGATCTTGCTTGACACCTTTTTTGTTCATACGTTGCCTTCTGCCTCAACTTTCAATACATTTGGTGTTTACTTGGTTCTTGGTTGTATGATTCGTTGTTTACTTGGTTCTTGGTTGTATGATTCATTCTTGGTTGTATGATCTTAAAGAATATAGAGGAGATGCTTTTCCCTTTAATATAATATCTGTGACGCAAATGTAGTATGTGGCTCGTTTTAGCACTTTTCCTTGATCGATGAACTTAGCAAAATTGATTTCCTGGAATAATTTGCAATAAAATAATATATACTATGTGAAGTCTAATGGAACTATCATATCAATGAGAGGACATTAAAATTCAAATTCATCATTGTTATACTTGCGGTGAAGCTAGTAGTACAATAACTTTACTTAAACATCCCAAAATTGATTTTCTTGTAGATTTTCGAGCTTCTCTTATACAAACAGATCTTGGAAACTATAAGCATGGCTCATTCTATATATTCCTTGATTGAATAGCATGTTCACATGTTTAATGCACTTCATAGTTACTGTTAAGACCATAAATGGGGCTTTCTTACACCAATTCCATCGTCCAAAAATCATCATCCCCTTTATTTTTCCCCTCTTCTTTCCCTTTCTGGTTATTTACTCGTTTTTCAAAAAATGTCTAGCTGTGGGAGTTGGCGGATTCACATCTTCAAATTTCCACTGCTACTTTTATATCACTAGCCTGACCAACCGCTTGCCCATTTCATATTGAAAAAACTTTTTGGATCGCGGGTTCCCGGATAGGCGGGTCAACATTGCGTTTCCATTGTTTTGCCACATACAAACAACAGTCAGACTTCCGCGATCTACAAATTAGCAAACAAATTCCCCTTTATCTCATTTTCTTTCACTTTCTGTTTACTTGGTCCTTTTTCTGAATGTGTATTTTTTCCGAATGTCTCATGCTTTTATATACAACACCTGAATTTTTTCAATGTACAAATTGACCCTCGAAATCTGTCATTGTCTCTTGTTCTGTGTTACACATTTTTCATTCAATAGTTGGGGTAGACACAATTTGACCATCAGGCGCTCACGTCTCCTAAGAAGAGCTTGTGGCCCTGTTTTCAAACCCATCAATATTCCATGTTCCAAGTATGTCTAATG
>SNQJ01S0054064.1:45031-55575 GCA_010110895.2 Picea sitchensis
CGAGTTGGTACATTCATGAAACCTCCAATCCTTAATTGCTCTGCATAGTACCCACCACCTTTGCACTTCTAAATATGCAATAAGTAAGATTTACTGCTAACAACTCATCATGCAACACCCATAGAGATTGTCATTAATCAGTGAAAGGATCGAGGAACTTTCCCATTTATAAGCATTGAACCAACATTTGCCGAGGGTTATATTGTCACCTCCAACTGTTGATTTCAATCATCGTCAAGAGAAAAGGAGCGTTCTCATAAACCTATGGAATCATATTGACATCAATTATGTCGGGATACAGTGAACATCTTTGGGCGCAAGGACCATAACTTCTAGTGGTCCAGGGGATATTCTTATTACTCATCCCCTGCCACTTAGAAAAAAGTAATTTGGACCTATGGGATTACTCATGCAGGCTGTGTCCTTGAATTTTTTTACTGTAAGGAGTTGGTCTCTTGGTGCACCGATAAATATATTTTAGACCAAATAATTATTCTGTTGTGGGACCACTCTTCTATTTCTTTGTCACCTCAGGTCTTCCGCCAGATGTTAAGATTGTCGAAGCCAACATTGACGTTCAAAGGAGAAGATTCCAAGAAGTCCCTAAGAAAGCATAATAATGGGTTGGACCTCTTTCCTGATTTCCTTGAAGACCCGATGAAATTTCCTGAAGATATCACAAGATTGCAGGTTAGTTCAATTAGAAATCCATTCCGGGAAATTGCCTATATATATACAAGAATAACGGGATAAGAGTCCACAACAGTTATTTCCTGCATGGCTCCTTATATTTTGTATTTCATAGTCAAGGAGAAAGACATTTTTTATTGGGCCAAGCTAATTTCCCATGATTTGTTCCCAATTGTCAAGCTTCAAAAATGAGAAGAAATTTTATATGTTATCCTACTTGGTTTTTTCGATAGCACATTGTTGTCAGTTTCCAAAACTGTCTCTGTCCAAGAAGGTAAACGGGGAATTCAAACCAGTAACATTATAGTACTAGGCCTTGTGGAAGCACAATTCCTCCCACTGTTTTTATGAGGTTCTTAATGGCTTTTTGTCTGTTTTCAAAGTTTTTTTGTTAGGAGAATATGTTCCTCGCATATCTAACCAAGAAACCGGGTTTCTCAATAGGAAGGGATCACTTGAACATATGGATAATTACACTCTGATAAGGATTTTTGGCTCTAAGTAAAAACATGATCTCCTTCCATGTCACATTATAGACGAAATGTTTGTTACATAAATAGAAAGGTTATACAACTACTGGTTGCATCTATTCCAAGATAAGAGAAAAAAGTAGTTCATTCCTCTACCTTAGAAAGTCTGGGTCTTCATGTTGAGGAATGTCAAAAAAATTGACGAATTCCCAACCCATTTCAACAACTTGAACCTAAGATATGCTGAAATCCTAAGAAGGTTCGACCCTAATAAATTTTTTTTAGAACATTTACAAACACTTGGATTTGTAAATTATTTTTTCAAAAAACACCTGACCGAAAATAGTGACACTGATGACAATGCTTCTTCTTCTAATGATGGCGACATAGACACACTGCAAATCACCACTGAATTGTACAAGAAACGGGGAAAACACCCCGCTGAGAAGAGTGTTCAATTGGCGGATAACACTCCCAAAAGTAAGACATCCCAGAGCATCGATCCAATGGCCCACCACAACAACAAAGAAACTCATAATTATTCAAACAAAGGAGGAGATAACGACCCTCCTCACCCTAAAATTGATAGTTCTCACAAGCTTCCAGTGGACAAGAAGAGAAAAAAAATTGGGGGACAGATGAAAGAGCCCGAAATTGAGAGTGAGAACATGGAACTTCAGCCTGATCTGGATAGCGTATTCTGCTACTTGGATCCACCTAGAGATGTGATCCAACATAGTCTTCCAATGGACATAGGTGATACCGAAAATTTTGACAAAGATGAATCCTTCGTGTTCCAAAGCGTTTTTTTTGACAGTTGGTCCAAAAAATTAATTATTGCAAAAAATATGTAAAAAATAAGAATGGAAAATATCGTTCAAAGGTTAACCTTGGAAAAATGAGGTCGTCCCAAATCTGTGGACTTCACATAGTGACTGCAGATTCTCTTGATGATTCCATTGGAGGCATTGAGGCCGAGAATGCTAGACAGAAGGACTGGGTCAAGGAATTGGAAGAAGATTTGATTCCTATGTCATTTTTTGCCAATCCTTTAGCAATGGCCATGCCTTCCACCCCTATAGCAAAGTTAAAAGGATCCTCCATCCTCCTCACATCGTGTAGAGGATATGTGGATAATAATATCAATAAAAGAATGGACCAGATTGTTTAGTCATGAGAAACATCACAAACCAAGGCTTCCCTTGGAACGAGGGAAAAAAATTTTCTCGAACATTTGCAGGTGGAATTAAAAAATGAAGAATGTTTCTATTTAGACATGGTCCTTCCTTCTGGCACCTTTGTGAACAACATGATAGAAATGAGAAGAATACAACAAGATCTCACATCCAAAAACCAGATCACTCAATTAAATGCATGCTAGAAAGAAAAAGTGAAGAACCTATATCTAATTGTCGAGTCATGTGAACAAGCCATATTAAATAAAGAAAATTTATTCACAAAGATAACCAAAACATACTTAGCCGAAAGGACCAACCAATTCCAAGACCCCAACTTAATCGTGAACTCCTTACCCTTAATTAAGAAAGGCTTCAATAAACAGGTTGATATTTTTAAGGTGTTGTCTTTGGAAAAGTTTTACAACATGCTTGAAGATGGTGAAGATGACATGGACAACTAGCTAGTCAACTATTTGTTACAAAATGAACAAATTGATCACACTCTGTGTAATCTTTCTATCTATGTAAGGGAATTAGAAAATGAACTTTTGAACATAAGAATTGGTAATGAGATCAACGTCACCCCCCTGAAAAGATACATTGAATAATGGCTCCAGAGCTAATTGAAGTAGGTTGTCGACGAAAGACAAAAGACAGTTTCCATGATTCCAGTAGCCATCGACGACAACAATCAAAAGGCATTAGCAAGAAAATAGAAAAATGGGTGATATGTACCATCACTGTAAGTCTATACTGATCACATCCTACTTTCTTTATCAATCTAGTTATTCCACTTTTTTAAATAGAAATGTCTATCCAAATATTGATACGTTTCAATTTATTCTTTTCAAGTATTACACTCTACCGCCGCCCACTGCTTCTTTCCATGGTCCTATTTATTGTACATATTTCTCTTATGGTCTGCGAGAGCCTCAATCCAAGTCTATATGGAAAATGCATTTAAATTTCCAGGAATATGTAACAGACAATAATATTTTTTGATATATTTCAAATAAAACTATTTTTTATCTCCTTTAATATATATATGTTCTCATAAATTTTAATCTTCCACTACGATGAATGTCAAAAATTTGTGTTTATTTTATTTCAAAACTGGTTTTTATCTCCTTTTATATATATGTCCTCATAGATTTTTATCTTCCACTATGTTGAGTGTCAAGAAATTGTGCTTATTTAATTTAATATAACTATATTTTTTGTTGACACATATAGAAATAAAATAGACATAAATTTTGAACATAGAAAAATAGATTATATAGTTTCAAAAAATAAATGGGACTCTTGGGGCCACATGTCATCTACTGCATGGATACCACATGTGCTTCATTCTTCTTGCCACATCTCTGTTGCAATTTCCATCTGCCTCTGCTACTTTTTCCCCATCCCTATGCATTTATTCCCAATTCAACCCGACAGGGACTATGCTGCCATGCAACACATGTTATATTTAAATTTAGATAATATAGATTATATTTTAACACATCTTGCTAAGCTAGTTATTTAAATTTAAATAATATACATTATATTTTAACACATTTTACTACATCAATGGGGTAGTTATATATTTTGGAATGTGCACATATTTCTATGAAATGGTTAAGAGAGAAATAGTTATCATAAATTTATTTTGACTTCATCTCCTTTAACCATATATAAAAGCATCAAAGAGGGATCGAACTTAGACAAAGTATTTTTTGGAAACAAGATTTAAAAAAGTTTCTTATTGATAAAAAAAAAATTCTTTTATATTTATCTTAATTTTGGATTCTCCATGTTGAACATGGAAGGATTTCCACATTTTATTTCATAGGCAACTCACCATTGAAATGTTTTAATCATCTGTGTAGATCAATCTTAACTTTGGATATCGAGAGACACCAAATCCCTTGAGATGCAATTATTTTAGAGCATTGTCAACTTTCAATTGTTATGCATGTATATATATGATGATGATGATCTTCAAGTGAGACTGAATTGGTGTATTGTACCTTAAAAGGGTAAGCGATTACTTGCAATTCTTTAAAATTTTGTTTCTACGCTCGAAAAACATTTAGAGGATATTTCCAAGATCACCATAGTTTTGTTGAGTTAAAAGGTTATGAAGCTTGGTAGTGTGACAAATATTTTGAAATTGAGATCTAATATAGGTATAGGTTGGATAATCTAAGAGAGAGTGATTTTCATCTTCAACCTTCTTAGTGTCACAAATGTCACAAACTCTTCCATGCCAAGGCATTTTAGGAATTTACAAAACAGAGAGATAATTTTGATCTTATAGATTAGGGTTGATTACATCCTTATAATACCTTAATTTTATTTTTCCCTCTAGGTCTTACGACTAGATTTTGAAGTAATTTTGGAAGACTCTTCTCTTCCATGTTGTTCAACATGTTCTTATACATTAGGTATGTATTCATAGCCATACTTTGAATGGGGGACATAATTTCCTCTAAGATGAGGATGCAATAGGGTGTATTTCCTTTAATTTTGAGATTATAGGTTATAAATTCTTCTATATTTTCTCTTCTTCTTCACCATTTTCATCCACAAACTTCACATTCATATAGAATAGCAGGCGTAATAAGACTCTCAAAGCTGAGTTTCTTTTTATGCCAAATTCAAAGGTCCACTGAATTACAATTGTTTTCAAACCCATAATAAGCTTTCCATCCCACAATAATCATTTTCTCAATGATATAATTGTATTATTAATATTTTTTCAGATGCCAGATGTCAACTCCATAATATTAATCATAGAAGGAATTATGCATCTCCCTCATTTTGGCGAAGGAGAAAACACCTACTAAGAAAATACAAAAAAAAATCACTTTCAATTACTCTATGTCTTTCTCATTATATATTGTTATTAATAAAAAAAATTAGAAAACACCTTTAGATGCAAATAAGATGGATTTCTATTAATTTACTTCAAATTTATATTAAATTATATTTTTGTTATCAATATTTTTAATGTCATATAATATTTTTAACATATAATTACATATACCTTCATACCAAGTTATAAAATGTTTTTCTAAATACAACTAAATGTACAATTTCATATAAAAATAAAAATTATTGTTAATTTAATCATTTTATAATATTTTAAGTTTTTCTTGTAAAAGTTAATATATTTTTTTGATATAAAAAAAACTATCTATACTTTTAAGCTATTTGATCTTTTTATTTATAAAATCACTTAAAAAATTGTCAAACATTCAATTACATGTTATTTATAAAAAACCATATATATTTTTAAGCTATTTGATCTTTTATTTATAAAATCACTTAAAAAAATTGTCAAACATTCAATTACATATTATATTTATTATATAAATTGATAAACAAATTTTAAATTTTTTCGTAAAATAAAATAGACATTCATATTTATTTTAAATTTTCCATAGCTGATAACATTTTCTTTAATATTTATTTTAAATTTTTCATGGTTGATAACATTTTCTTTAATACCTATGCTAGGTTATCCATTTATTATGCCATATATGTGAAATTAGACACATCATATCTAAATTTTATTGGTGTCTTGAATCGAATAGAATAGATAAAATGTTTAGAAATATCTTAAAGTGAATGGAATAGATGAAATATTTTAGAAACGATTGTAGAATATTTAGAAAATAATTATAAAGTTTTTATATATCGTAATAATGTTTATTATTTCTAAAAATTAATAGAAGTTATGAAAAAAATTAAAAATAATATTATTAAATATTTTTATTTTTAAATGTAATAAAAATAAAAATGTTTACATAATTATGATCAATAAATTATGAGATTAGATACATTTATATTTACGTCGAAAGGTGTACACCTATTGACAATGGGCACAATTATTGATCTTTTAATCTTATTTAACCTTAAACTCTAATATGATGGCTATGCATTGAAGATGCTGTCATATTCTTAGTCGTCCTCCAAAATCAATGGATCAGATTTATTGTTCATAACTTTCTTGCATTTATCAAGGCATCTGTTAACATTTTTACTTTTTAACATTTACCTAATCACATTAAAAAATTACTGTAAGGATATGTAATTGCCACGTTCCATTTATCAACCTTATGCAACCAAACGTTTCATATTACCATAGACGAATTACCACAAACATTCCGCGTTTGTGCTAGTATTACTAAAGTAGAAAATATTAAGAAAAAAATACACTTATCCTCAACTTTTTCTTAAATGTTAAAAGAAAAATTATAATTATCTTCAAATTGCTGTTATTACAATTTTTACAAATTTTATCCTCCCACCAATTTCGAATCTCATTATAAAGGTTATTAATATTGGTCATAATTTTAATCTCGTAAGGAAATAGGTACGTGTCCTACTCTTAAGTAATAATACAAAGTTCTTCATATTCTGAAACACAATATCATAAAATTGTTTTCGTTACAATTCCTTGGAAAATAATGTAATAATAAGGCGTCTATACTTATTCAACTTAGTACTTTACACTTATATTGTAAATATATGTGTAACTATATCAAACTTTAATTAAGGAGTGAGGAAAATAATATTATATTTAGTTTTAAAATTATAGTTTATGCAATATTTTTAGATTTTTTAACATTACTTCAACTTTGAGGCCAGTCCAAAATTCACAATGGTATATATTAAGTTGGATAATTAAAGTGTTCATATTAAGTTGGATAGTTAAAGTGTTTGAAAGTGATGTTTTTCCATATCCTATCCCTAGAGTTTCACATTTCGACATTTGTTTTCAATTCCTTAATACAATTTCTAAGATCCAATGTCTTTATTTTTTACAATGATATCCTACTATACATGACAACTATAATTGGTGTCAAAGTATATGTAAGATTCTGTTTACTCATGAGCATTCTTTCTCTATAAAATAAATTATTTTTTTATATTTAATTATTATAAATTTATTTTATTAATATTGATGATGATGACGATGATTAATTTACACTAAGATCGAATTGGTTTATTGGACTTTAAGAGAGTAAGTGATTACTTCGATTCTTTATAATTTTGTTTATGTGCTCGAAAATAATTCAAGGAAGCTTTCCAAGATCACCATAGTTTTGTTGAGTTAAGAGGTTAGGAAGGTTGGTAGTGTGTGTTAGTTTTTTACCTCGGGAAGTACTCCGCATGTTTTCTCTTATATGTGGATGTAACCTTATGTTGACACTACTAGGCACTTAACTTTGTAATGGGTTTTTATAAAGTTGTAATAAAGTGGTTCTTTTATTAAAGTGTCTTTTTAATGAACTGTACCTTCTAATATTGAAGTGACTTTATTTCATAAAGTGCACTTATGTAATAAAGTGAAATGTTCCTTAATATTTTAAGTGATTTATTTTGGAGGTAATGAATCATGGCCCTTGATCTTATGAATTCAAGACTAGATCTTGGCCTTTGGATTTAGGGCTGGGGAAGGTAAAAAGACACTTGGGAGGTAAAAATTCATCTTCATAAGTTATAAAGAATGCATTGGGTAGTATGCAAAACAAAAATGTAGAAGACTCTGTGAGATATTTTTGAGGAGAGTTTGGAGAGGAAAGTGGGCAGCAAGTCGACACATTTCTCAATAGAGCTTGGGTGCAAATCCCAAGGAGAAATTTTATGTTTTGAGTGTTGTTGTTTTATTTGTTGGGACAGTTTGTACTGTACGGATTCGTAGAGGCCATACAACATCAAACTTTGGCACAAAAATTGAGGCAAGAGAAGGCATGTTTTTCGAGGCAACATTTGGAGAGTTTTAAGAAGGAGGTCTGTCATACAGAAGGAAAGGTACACCTATCATTTTTGGGCACATTTTTCAAGGTGCGATTTTCCGCAATCTGTACAATAGTACATACTGTGGCACAGGTTTTGAGATTGTTTTTTGTTGGGACAATTTTGTATTGTAAGTTGTCTCTCTTGGCTGGAAATTGTATGGTAGTTGTTGATAAATATTTATCGAAGCTAATATAATCTCTCCCTCTCTTTGGGTTTCTCCAAATTGGGCTTTTCCCTGGCATTTTCCTAAATTTTTGAGTTATTCATGGTTTGATGAATGTTGTTCATTATGTTTATTCTACTATTAAATTGCTTAGGAATGTGTATTTATACATATGGCAATTTCTGAATGTGAGTTTGTACATATTAGAGTTCATTTATGATAGTTATCTCTAGGTTGCTAAGTGCATGACATAATTATTAGCTTGTTAATTTTATCATTTAAATTTCTACATGCTATCAGAGCTTGGGCTCTGAGTGATAGTTAGTAGTGAGGTTTTTGCGCAAGTTTGAAGGGGGAAAATTTGTGATTTTTTTCCTTGAGCCGTGACAAGGAATATGGTTGCATGCATTAGATTTGAGTATTGGTTGGATGGCATTTCCAACTATTTGCAGTGGAAGGTCTGTATGTCAGTTGTTCTCAAGGAGAACAATATTTGGAACTATGTTAGTTTTGTTGTTGTGGCTCCCATAACAATTCCTATTGCTTTGGATTTGCATGAGTTCAAGGAGGCCAAAGCTCAGAGGATTATTGTGGATGGGGTGAAGGATCATCTTATCCCACACTTGGATGAGAAGAAGAAAACCAAAGAGATGTGGGATGCACTTAAGAACTTATTTGAGACAAAATAAAAACCAGAAGATGGCCTTGAAGGCTAAGTTGCATGATACCAAGATGGGTAAGGAGGAGAGTGTTTCTTCTTATCTTACACGGGTAGCTCAAGTGAAATATGAGTTGGTTGTAGTTGGAGAGGTCATATTGGATTCAATGTTAGTGAGGATAGCCTTGAAAGGCTTTACCAGGGAATGGGAAGTCTTCGTGAAGTGTTTGGTGGGTCGTGAGCATCTTCCAGATTAGAGAAGACTGTGGGATGATTTCACTCAAGAGGAGATCCTGGAAGGATATCATAGACATGGACATAAGACAAATGGAGTTTATGAGAATGTTTCTCTTGCTGCAAAGAGAAAGAAGAAAGAAATTTATGGGAGGGACTTGAATAAAGTCAGATGTTACTATTGTAACCAATTGGGGCATCTTTCTTCTCATTGTCCTAAGAGGAAGATGAAGAAGAAGGAACTAGAGGGGATTGAGATAGTTTCTACAACAGGCATTGAGGAATTCGCTTCCATGTATGACGGGGAATTTTATCTGGTTACTCTAGTATCCAGTGTCGGTAGTGGAGGATTTGGGGGTGATTTCAGATGGATTGTGGATAGTGGAGCCTCTTGGCACATGATGCGAATCTGACGAGTATTCCTTATTATCACAAAGACAAGTCATGGTTGACTGGTGGAAAGTGAAGGTGGTATAGAACAAGCTATATGCGGAGTTGGAAAGATTAGATTCTGGCATGAATATGCAAGATTCTTGGAGCTTGATGTAGTTCTCTTTGTTCCATGGTTGAGGGTTAACTTTCTCTCAGTCTCATCCTCAGAGGATGTAGAATATTGTACATTGTTCAAGAGGGAACATGTCTTTATCTACGGGGAGGGAGTGGACTCGGTGGAACCACAACTGATTAGTGATCGGGTGGATAGGTTGTATATGTTTCGAGGACAACCTTGAGGGTATGATTCAACGAAGAATGAGGTGCATGAGGAGGCTCTTGAGACTGTTGTGTTACCAAGGATTCAATATGGCATTCCGAGAGAAGAGAGAGAGTCTCTTATGAGCATTGGAAAGAGGCTAAGCTGGTGTGATCAAACCAATGCTCAGGGTGCAGTGGATTCTCCAAGGAGATTAGGGTTCCGGGTAGTTGTCAAGAGAAGATATTCTAGTTCAAGCTATGTGCAAGTGTTGAGGATGGCTCCAGGTTCAGAGGGAACTCCTAGTGAGCACAGTGTGATGGAACCAAATGATAGTGATGTAAGCAAGTACTTCCCTCACTAAGAGGGAGTGTTAAATTTTTATCTTGAGTGATGGGTAAAAGCATGCTACTATGTTTCACTTTTTCCACTTTTCTAGCGATGAAATTTTATAACAAATGATGAACCTCAAATTTTTTCTCTTAAATCTAAAAAATCATCAAGAATTAGATGATAGCATAAGAAAACATAATTTTTCAATTTGAATAAGCTTTTATACAGTATTTTTTCTCAAATTTAATATATATTTTTTATGTGAGTTATTCCATTTTCTTTAAAGGTCAATCGTTATTATTTCACAAGTCTTTTAACCAATGACAAAAATGCGACC
>SNQJ01S0054065.1:0-12695 GCA_010110895.2 Picea sitchensis
TTACTTCACACACACCTAGGATTTATTTTTCCTAAGGTTTTTCCTTGTTTATTATTCATTATTAGTCATTATCCAGTCTCCTATATTTTATGAAGAATATTCCTCTAGGGAGAATATTCTCTTCAGTTTTCACTTCAGTTTGACTAGTTGAGTGGAGTCTAGATGCTGGATTGGTTTTGTCACCATGAAACATTGGGATCATCACCAGCTAATGCGCATTAGACTTGGTATCATCACCAAACTGGCACGTTACAAATGATTCCTTGATATCCTCCTCACTTCACTCTATTTTAGTCAGTTAACTGAAGACTGGTAGACTAGTTAACTTAGCTAGGTGGGGGTTCACTCCCGTAACTTCCTGAGAGACTAGACTAGGTGGAATTTTACTCCTGTAACTGTTGGTGTGTGTTTAGATCACTCTAGACCACCACTATGGCACATTGGATTCTCCTCCAGTGTGCATTGGTTGAGTTATACAAAGTATATCATGTGTAAATTATTCATTATTCATTACAGTTAATGATGATTCTTCCATTATTTCTCTCTTGCTTCTTCTTTCTCAATTTCTCTCTACAAATGTGTGTGGTATTTTCTAGCTAGATCTATTTTGTGCAGTTTCAACACATTTACAAATATCTTCGTGTCATCCAACAGTGTCGCATGCCCTATGACATAAACCCCTTCAAGGATGAGGTATTGTGTGATGTTTCCCCACTGGAAGTCTGTGATGTTCTATTAGGCCAGCCATATATGTGGAGGAATCATGTTGTTTATGAGTCTCAACCCCGTAGTGTCATTGTTTATTTAGGGGGTTATCTATATAGGTTACCATAGGTAGTTTCGACTATTGTCCCACCAAAACAATGCCACAAAGTAATCTCACATACTGCAAAGTTTAGCCTCTTCACAATCCGATCAGAAGGTGAATAGAAGGACAATGCAACCACTGCAGCCTCAACCCAAGACCTTTCTATCCAGTAGAAGAAAATCAACAAGATTATAGAATAGTACCAAGATGTTCTTGTTGCACCTATGAGGGTGCCTCCACACTGCGTAGTCAAGCAAGCCTATAACAAAGCCATTCATACTCTTCATGTTTCATCTTCACTGACATAGTCCTCCCACACTTAGGTAGATAATGCAACTAGATTGGTTGAATGGATCCAACCCCTCCAACAATAGGTTCATGACAACCTTCGACAAGCTAAGCAGGACAACTTATTTAGCAAGGCAAGCAATGCACCAAGATTTAGATTTAGTAGAAATCTCCCTGTCTCCCAAGGGAACTTGACACAATGGGGACCATTTCTTCCTAAGGGGGAGGAATGATCCAGATGGATCTTGGTGACCATCCACCATTTCCACTTAATCACCATTTTGAGTCTGTGGTTTTGATAAACCATGATATTCACCCTTTCGATGGGGAATGGAATGTAATGTCATCTTCATTTGTTAATTACAAACATAATGTAATGATTTCCTAGTGTTCATATGTACATGCCTACAACATAGCGTTAATACACCGGATCCCATTTGAACTCCACAGTTAAGTGCGCTCAGGCTAGAGTAGTACTTGGATGGGTGACCACCTAGGAAGTCCTAGTATTTTACATGCCTATGGAATTTTATAAACATAGTCCACTTTATCCCACATGCATCATGGGAATTGTTCTCCTCTCACTCTCTCATATATAATTGAGGTGAAGTAGGATTTTTAAGCATGCAATGGAGTGTGATGTAAATCTTGTTGCAATGAAGCGTAGCCAACATCTCTTTTTCTTCAGAGATAGGCTACCCCATTCTTCCAGTTTGTGTTCTACAATGTTTTTCTCTCTTGTTCATTAATAGCAATTCGTTTTCACTATATTTCTGTGTTCTTCGCATTATCTCTGTGTATTTCCTTGTTATATATCAGTTATATTTTTGTATTCATGTTGTTCTCAAAATAATTTGGATCAGGTATTGGCCAAATATGGGATCAACATGATCACTTCATCAAACAATGATTGATTAAATTGTTGGAAAACCAAAGATGACACAGAACTAGAAGGGACTTTAGACAAGGACCACATTCTTCGTACTATGACAATAACATGGCACAAATGAGTAAGGTGATCTCCTTTTCAAAGGTTACAAGGAAACTTGGGCTTATATATTATTCATCTAGGATTATTAATTGTATTAATTCCTCCAACATGACTTGTAGCGACCAACGAGTTGCCCTTAGGTGCTGATCTCTTACATGATTTGCAAAGGTTGGTGAAATTTATCCAGTATGACTAGCAGTGACTAGACTTTCCCTCCCATCATGACTCATAGAGGCTGGTTTCTTGTCTTCAACATGACTTGCAAAGGTTTTTGACATATTTTCAGCATGACTAGCAAAGGTTCGTTTCATGCTCCCAACATGACTAGCAGAGGTTGGTTGTTGAACTTCAGTATGACTTGCAGGGACTAGGATATTTTCCATAACATAACTTGTAGAGGTTGGGTGTTGGTATTCAACATGACTCATAGAGGTTTTATACATATGTCCAACATGAATCACAAAGGTTGGTGAACTATTTCTAGTATGACTCACAGGAACTGGACTCATGCTTCCAATATGACTTGTAGCAGATGGTTTCTTTCCCCCAACACGACTAGAAGAGGGTGATGACATGTCTCCAACATGACTCATAGAGGTTGGTGACTTCATCTTCTTACTCTTCCTCTTCCTATTCCTATTAGACTTCTTGTTACTAGTATCAATACTTTCACAAGAAGGGGGAGAAGGAGAAGGAGTAGACTTCACAGATGCTGAAGGTAAATGATCAACATCCATACGATTACCATGACATAAAGTGATTATCTGAGAATAATAAAGATCATTTGGGACATTCAGAGTGGTCCACAACCAAACTGGTAGTCCTACATTCGACTCATGAATGTTCAAAGTGGCCATCAAGAGGGCACCAACATTTCCAAAGAATGGAAAAGCATAAGAATCTTCTTGGGTAGGGGTCCCTTGGTTGGATCCTCAAGAACTTTGGACATGAATTTATTATTCATAGGTTCATCCCTTGCGGGATTTTTCATGTCCATAAAAGTCTCACACACTAACTCTAGCGAACCAGTGGTATAAAAACCCACGCCTTCTAAGAGGCAACTCCACACTTTCAAGAGAAAGACTAAGGATCTTTGTCAACCAGTGGAGCAGTTGGTCGACCACCTTGAATCAATGATCCAAAACCGGTGATGCTGACACAAACTAAGGGAAATTATAAAAAGCATCACTCCATTAAAAAGTCCTAATAGAAACATCGCAAGCAAACAACTTTTCCAAATCATTATCCTAGGTGGATAAGGTCCTAAGTCCAAAGCAATGAAAAAGTGGAAAGGGACCTTCTGGACAAAGGCACATGTTGATTAATTCTCATGAACTAGCGAAAAAATGAGTGAGAAGCAGTTTCCCCGAACTCCACTAACCAACCTTATCTGGTGCAAGTACCCACTCTTCAAGGGGGATCCTCCAACAATACTGAAAAGTGTGATACAAAGTCTGCCCTAGGTACCACAGGAAACCCCCTGTAGTCACCTCTGAGATCTCTAGGAAAAAAAACCAAGGTCACCAAATCACAGTTAGTGTCCATGGGGTACATTCAACAATTGATACTAGATTTATGGGTAGGGTAACTAAGCTCAAAGCTCTTCTAGACGACTATCTACAAAAGGGCCGATGTCACTTCAAAAAATCTCAAACTAGGTACAGAGCTTCTAGAGGACTGACTCCAAGAGGGATAATGTCACTTCAAGAAAACTTCAACTAGGTTCAAAATTCACAGAGGAACAATTCCATATGAGTCAGTGTCACTTCAAGAAAAACTCCCAAATATGTTCAATCCACTAAGCTCAGTTAAGCCTCAGAGGGGTTGTCTCCTCGAATCTCCTTTGCGTGACCTCATGTTTGACTCATGTGTGAGAGGAGCTTCCTGACTATACTTATGCGAAATTGGGTTTTGCACTCCCTAGTTCAGACTCCTAATTTTTTTTTGACCTTGGAGAAATTAAATCTCCAACCTAAACCAAGGCCCTAGCCTAAACTTGTTTGTTTACCCTAATAAAGTGAAAATGTCTAATTGATTTTAGTTAGAGTTCATTTTATAGGATGTTATTTACTCAACAAATGTTTGGAGTGAAAATGATGTTGTTTGAGACTCTTGCAACAATGAAACTTATAATAACACTGAAAAATAAAACATTAAACTAATCCTTCAATGAAAAAGGGTTTAAAAAAAATTGAAAAATGCATGAAAAATCCTTCAAACCTTGAAATGAAAAATTTTCCTTTACTGATGCAAAATTCACAATGCAACTTTCAAGAGAAACAAAAAAAACAAACAAAAGGATTTTCTTTCTTATTTTTCTTTTTAAAAATTTTCACTATTAGAAGAAAACAAAATACTATGCTAATATCTTCTTCTTTTTCAAATAACAATGCAAAACAATGCAAAGAAAGAAAGAGACCTTACTAGCAAGAAACTAGTTTTTTTTTTTTTTCTTCTTCTTTCTACCAAAGCAAAACTAACAAAATATGCTAAAAGCTATAAATTTATATTTTTTTATGTTTGAAGGTATACACAACTATCTCCAATGTAACTCACATATATAAGCTTATGTATGTGTCCTATATCATTGTAGGAAGTGCGTATGAAGCTTATAAACATTTTTGCCTTCTAGAAAACACGTATAGACGCAGTTTGTCCTTTTACAAAGCGCGTATATGACCCAATACTTGCATGTTTTTTATTACTTATGTATGCACTTGAATCCTGTATACGGGTAGTGTATTTACACGATTCTTTTCAAAGCAAAGTGCATATACACTTAGAAAAACTTGGAAAAATCTGGTTTAAATCCCACAACCCAAAATAAAGGAGAGAGACCAAAATAAAGACAAAGGAATGGAAAGCAAAGAGCAATAAATTTTTAGCATGATTTCCAAGTTTTCAAAGACTTAATACAAAATTCAAAGACAAAAGCAACCAAAGAAGGCTCAAAGAATACTAAACAACCAATTTAGGTCCTCCCAACATTGAGAGAAAGGCCCAAAAACTAGTTTCTCAGAAAGATATGCAACTATAGACACAATGAATAATGCATATATGCTATTGGAGATAAGGAGAATCATATATATATGTGATTCAAACAAAATAAACACACTCATGGATTAACAAAATTTCAAAGAAAGAGATTACAAATCTAAGGGGAAGCTTCCAAAATTTGGGAAAAGTTTATGAGATGGAAATTGCTTTGAGAAAAATTCCCCAAAACAAGAAAACTACAAAAATCAAGAAAACACAAGATCCCTTAGACCGATCCAAACTAGGAGAAATCATCCCCAGTGTGGTCACCAATTCTCTTACATGATTTTTACCCTATGACATTGGGTTTATATCACAATAGAGCATGACCATATATAAAATACAAACCCTACCCTCACACATACAAACTTACGATAAAAATAACTACTTGGAAGAGAGAATAAAATACCTCACACCTTGTATCCAAACATTCAATGTATTTCCTCACTCTCGACCTTTTATTTTCTCTTGATGTCTACTTGTACCAACCTGCAAAAGGAGATCAAGTCTATACTACAACAAGGTAGCTATGAAATCAAGTTATACATGTAATGTGAAAAATTCAAATATGTAAAGCAAGTTAACATATATAAATAGATTGAACAAAAGTACACATATATGGAGGGAAAAATAACTCTTTTATTGAAACAATATAAGTAAGTAGTTACAACCCGAATCTAACCATCGACATTGCCTTAAATCCAACCCCCTGGGTTTCTCCACTGGACCCTTCAAGAATAAATTCAACAAAGTGGTTCTTACTCGAATGACCCAGAAGGGATAGGAACACACCCTACAATCATATATGAGAGAGGAAGGAATGCTAGAAAAGTAGGTTTCCAAATCAGGGGATGCTACTTAGAGGTTCAAGGAATATCGAAGCTTGCAAATCGTTAGCATAATATTGCACCAAGGTTGTATCTCCTTATCCATACCCCTACATGTGATTATATACCATCCTAAAGAGGTTGAGATGGTTATATTTCATTGTGTACGAGCCAAATCGAAAACCCCACCCGAAAAAGTGGAATATTTGTATTTTTTCACAAAATTGAGGGTATACGCAGTTTGTACACTGGAAAATAATGTATGTACATGATTTGCACATGGGTGAATAGCATGGAAACACAAGTGTTTTTTTTAGATGATTTTGATGAAGGAGAATGGGGCTTATGTTTGCAAGCTAGGGAATGGACTAGGCCATCTCACAAACACAATTTTGTGTGGAAATTTGTGGTAGAACACTCGTAACAAAAAACAAAACAAGGGTATGAAAGCCTCTTAGCGAGCTTCCACTCCCAATGGTGATAAAAGAACTAAATGAAAAGGAAAGAAGACTGCGAGACGTTTCAATTTTTGTTGGTGAGATTGTCATACAAATTCTAAATGTTTCAAGAATATGGAATCCTTAGAAGTAGTAATGAAGAATGACAACATCAATCTTGATCCCCTTTATTCTAACTCTTCTTCTCATAGAATGAACTTTTTTCTTTTGGTTTTTCCTTTCATGCAACATCTACTTCTTCTTCTAATAAGTGGCTTATTGAGTCTAAAACATCTTATCATATGGCTAAGGATAAAGCTATATTTTCTATTCTTGATAAATGCAACACAAATCATATATTTATTGGTGATGATAGATCTCTTAATGTTGTAGGGTCTAGATGAATTTAGCTAGATGATGGTCACTTTAATGATGTATTATTTGTTCCAAGTCTTTCCTGCAACCTTCTATTAGTATATGAAATCACCCATTTGGGTGAAGGTAAAACAACAAAATTTTCACATCACCAAGATGTAATCAAGGATTTAAATAATTCCAAGCATGTATTAGAACCTGGAATTGTTGATGATATTCCCAAGTTGTACAAATTTGACAACTTTGGGTCATAATCTCTTTCATAAATTTTTATTGCTCATAGTGATGACATGAGAAAACTTTGGCATGAACTATTTGCTCATCTAAAATATCATTCATTGTAGTAGCTGCATAAACACAATATGGTGATTGGACTTCCTCTCATTTATTTTAGAGATGGTGTTTTTTCCAGCCGTGTTCTCAACAAATATCACCAAGACAGTTTTTTCTTAACCCCCTTTTAGCTTATTCATAGTGATTTGTGTGTTTTGATTACTTTTGATTCTTTCTCTAAGTTCAAATACTTATCAACTTTCATTGATGATTTCTCTAGATGCACTTTGGTTTATTTATTAAAATTTAAGAGAGGTTTTTGACATGTTTTTGGCCTACAAGGCCCTTGTAGAAAACATTCTAGACATCAACTTCAGAAGTTAAGAATATATAAGTGGGGTGAATATGTTAACAAAAAATTTACAACTTAGTGCACTACACATGGCATTCAAATTCAACATATTTTTCCATATACACCGCTACAAAATGGTCTTGCTGAGAGAAATAATCACACTTTAAAAGAAATGGAAAATTATATGATGCAATCTAAGGAATTTAGTCCTCTTTTTTTAGCGGAAGCCATTACTTGTGAAAATTGCATAGTTAATTACACTCCCATAAAGGTTTTAAAATATACAACACCAGAAGAAGCAATGAATAACATTAAACCAGATGTAAGCCACTTTTGTGTGTTTGGTTGTGAAGCATGGGTTGACAATCTTGATCATAGAAGGAAAGTATTATAGCATAAGAGTGAAAAGTGCATTTTTGTTGGATACTTTGAAGATGTAAACCTCTATAGAATTATTAAACCTCATTCAATATCAATTATTATTAGTATAGGTGTCAATTTTGATGAAGTTCTCTTGGCTTGCATGCATAATTCGACATTTGTGCCATCTTCAAGCCGTGAGCCATCTTCTACTCCCAAAAATTTTACTATTACACCTATTTTGGTTTCTTCTTCTTCATATGATGAAAAAGAGGATGAAAATACACCTCCACCTACTCATCCTCCTCTAGTTGAGTCCATTGAACATGAACCTGCACCAACATTATAGCTTCCTAGCTAAGTTTGCACAACATGAGAAGTAGTTGGTGATATCACTGATGATCCTTCATATCAACATTGTACATGTTAAGAGTTCCAGTCCTTTTTTTGGCTCACTTTTTAGAGTTTCATGATCTAGAAATAGTTGCAAAAGATTTCGTCCATCCATATTAGGATACAACAATGCATGATGAATATTGTTCCTTAATGGAGAATGATACTTGGAAACTTGTACCTCTTTTGAAAGGAAGAAAACTTGTCAGATGTAAATGGGTGTATACAACTAAGCATGCGATAGATGGAAGTGTTGAAATACATAAGGCATGGCTAGTTGCCAAATGATTTTCTCAAGTAGAAAGAATTGACAATATTGAAACCTTTTCCCCCATAGCTAAAATTAATTCCGTCAACCTTGTTCTAGCCCTTGTAGCTTCATATAAATAGGAGGTCCATCAAATGGATATTAAATATGCCTTCTTGCATGGGGATTTTCAAGAAAAAACTTGCATGGAACAAATTTCTAGCTATGTTCAAAATAACTATAGTCTCATTGTCACCCTAATAAATCTCTCTATGGCGCCTTAAGCAAGCTCCTCGTGCTTGGTATTCTAAAATACATAGATTTATTCTTGACATTGAATTTCTATATGAAATTATGTCTCCATTGTCTATACCAAAAAAATGAGCAATCATCTCATAACATGGGTTCTCTATGTTTATGACCTTATACTCATTAGTAGTGACCACAACCTTCTAAATCATGTGAAATCCAGTCTTAAGAAGAAATTTGAAATGAAAAAATTATGATGTTTGCATTATTTTATTAGCCTCCAAGTCTTGCAAACGAAGGAAGGAATTTCCCTTTCTCAGTCGAAGTATGCATGTGACCTTCTTCGTTTCTTTGACATGGAAGATTGTAAACCAACCCCATCTCCCTTTTAATTTAGATTCAAAATTGCTACCATTTGTACCACATTCAACATATATGCCACTTTGTACCATCAATTAGATGATATCCTTTTGTATTTGACTTTTACCCATCTCAATATTTACTTTGTTCTTTGTCTTGTTGCCCGATATATGTGAACACACAATGAGATCCATTGGAAAGAAAAAAAGAGGATACTTTGGTATATCTAGGGTATAGTTTAGTTTTAGATATATTATAGTTCATGGGACCCCCTTTATTAGCTGGTTTCACTTATTTTGATTGGGTCAGTGACCCTGATGATTGGAATTCTAGTGCAAGTTATGTTTCTAGTCTTGGTTCTGGACTTTCCACTTGGGCTTGTAAGATGCAACATTCCCTTTCTATTTCTTTAGAAGAAGCAGAGGATTCAACCACAATTAGTGCAAGTCAAGAATCCTTTTAGATTTGGTAAATCATTTCGGAGTTTGGATTCCAACAACAACATCCAACCAGACTCTAGTGTGATAATCAGAGTGCCATTCAACTTGCTAAATATCCATTTCAACATCAACGCAACAAACACATTGAGATACACATTAACTTCATTAGAATAATTCTTCAAAATCACATTTTTGAAGTTCTCTATTGTTGTATAGATGATCAACTTGTAAACCTTTTCACAAAGACTCTTACAGAAGTGAAGTTTTCCAAGCTTCGATCTATGTTAGGAGTTAATGAAGTTTTCATTTAGGAGGAATAGGATCTAATGCCTCCTTCCTTCTCCTAGTGTGTCACCTTTTGTAAATCCTTCATTCCTGCCCAATTTTTTTCTTAAGAGAGAAGCTAGGATATTTAGACACTTAGGAATCAATTAAGTTCAACTCATTATAATGTGTCTTTAGGTAAAGTGTGTTTTCCTTAGTGTGATTTGTAATTATATAATATGATGATCGTGATTATGTTCTATACATAATTTGATCCAAAGATTCATATTCTCCTTGATACTAACAACACTTGATTCATGGATTAACACCCAATTGGTCCATGATCTCTATTTAAAGAGTATATAGGGTCTTTTTTTGATGATCAAATATGAGAGATTCATATGTAAACTACTTTTATTTTTGCATTAATAAATTTCCTCGAGTGGTTGCATTGGTTGTGGCTATGGACTATTTCTCTATTTGAGGGTTTAACCATGTAATACACTAATGTATTGATCTTTGATCTATTTGTGTGAATGATTTCCTTAAGGTGTTCAACATGTGTTACCATGTTTATCAAACAAACTTTTAATGACATCACAATCCTATGGTGCTTCTGGCCTTTCCTTTAATTTTTACAAATGTAATTTATAATATGAATAGACTAGAAAAAAATATTCTATGTATCACTTGGAATATTTTTTTGATACCCCATCTTCATATTGTAAATGTTGGATCATATTGTCATTGATGCCAATGGTTTGATTGATTGATGTCAAAGGGTTGATGTCAAGTGATTGATTGATGTCAAGTAATGATTGATTGATTGTTGTGAATGGATAGATGTCAAGTGGAATCATAGTCATATGATGTCATGCATAGATGAAGATGGATCAATGAGTTGTAATTGATATGATGCATTGTTGGATTGATGAATCATTATTGTATTATCATTGTTGATAAGGTGCACAAATGGATGAACTCAAAAGTGGTCCCCTTATGGTGAAAGCCCTCATGGGAAGATGCTTTATGGTTGAGTTATCCTTGAAGTATGGTTATGCTTGTATGTGAAATAATGAGATGAAGATCAGTGAAATTGTTGGTGAAACTATCCTAGATGGATAGTGCTTGTCATGCCATTTCTGGTGGTATGTGGAATGTCACATAACTCCTCATGGTTTGAGAGTTATGGCCCTATGAAGATGGAGGACCCTCATATGTTGGCTTGAAGCCCCAAAAGGTCAAAGAAGTCAAAGAACTTGCAAAGATGAAATTATTATTTAAATGATAAAGTAAAGTGACAAAGTCAAGTAGGATTATTTAAATAATAAAGTGAAGTGGCAAAATCAAAGAAGATTATTTAAATGATAAAGTGAGGTGACAAAGTCAAGAAGGAATATTTAAATGATAAAGTAATGGAGAACTTTCTAATTATGGAAAGTGGTTAACCCTAGAATGAGGAAAATAGGTTAAAGAACCTAGAAATGGGTTAAATGACCTAGAAGTGGGTTAAGTGACCTAGAAGATGAAGAGTATAAATAAGAGTCAAGGGTCTCTTGTGAAAGTGTATCTCTTGTGTGTATCTTTGGTAGATATTTGGTGGATCTTGTGTGTATCTATTATGTATATCTTGAGAATATATTGAAGATCTATTTTGAGAGAGAGAGATTGAATGGAGGATCCCATGGACACATCAAAGTTTACTTAAGTTTGATATCTTGACGACGAAAGTTTTGGAAGTTCATAAACCCTAGTTTCTGAGGCGTATGTGGGCTGAAAATGTATTAGGGTGCATACATACTGAGTTATACATGAGTTGTCAGTGTATTAGGGTGCGTATGTACACGGGCTGGCAGTGTATTAGGGTGCGTACATATTGGTAAAGCCATGGAAACATGAGAAGATGAAGATGTAGAGGTTTCAGATTCTGAGATCAAGCTCCCAGGAAGATCTACAGTGCTCAGATACATCAGATCTATCCATTGGTTCAAAAGGTATGGTTACATGGTTGTCTTGATATATACCCTTGCTTATTGTTGGGTGAATGCTTAAGGCATTCTTGGTATGGTTTTTATGATGTGGTTTGAGTTGGTTGATGGAGTGAGCAACACTCTTATGATTCAATACTGATATGATGGATATAGTATACATTTTTGTTTACACATGTGTGAGTAGCATTCATATTATATGGTTGAGAATCATGAGTAGGCTATTGAAGAGCTTGGATGTGTTGTGATTGGTTGTGGGTCATATTGGATAGTGAGAGACATAAGAGAATGTGATTGCAGGTTGCAAAGAATCTGAGTATGAAATGAAAAGGATAAACCCTAATAGATCATAAGGTATACGCAGGCTATAGTATAGACTGGCCACGTAAATACACGGACCTCACCACTGGTAGGGTGCGTACATACGCATGTTGCACTACCGACAGGTCGCGTACCTGTGATAGATCGATATCTGTGGAGGATTGTTGCCTCAACTCTGTTGGTTCCGAGGATGTAAGATGAGTCTTGCATATACAGATGGTTCTCTTGTAGAGTTGTACTCTATTACATTGTTGTTGATAAACCCCAAGGATTGAAGTCCGTAATAAAAATAAAATTGTATATACATATTGTGTTCTTTGTGTTCCTTATGGTGATGATTTGTTGATGATATATTATTGATATATGTTGTTGATATGTGTTCACATTTAACTAGTTATAAAATACAACAATGGTTAATGAGTTAATGGTGATGGCTAACTAATGAGTTTTTTGTAACAAGGAAGTTTTGGGAAAAAGATCCCTACATTGTTCACCCCCCCCCCCTTCTCGGTGTAGTCGGTGTGTCCAACGATTGGTATCAGAGCGGGCCTTCACTATAAGACTTAACAAGCTTGAAGGAGATCTATAGACACACAAATGGATGATGAAGTTCCAATCCTTGATGAAGAAAACTATTCTACTTGGAGAATAGAGATGAGAGTACACTTGAAGGAAATGGGAGTAGG
>SNQJ01S0054065.1:36554-48804 GCA_010110895.2 Picea sitchensis
TTTACTTCTTATCAACCATGACAAAAAAATAATGAGTCATATTTACATCAAACACTATTGGGTCCATTACCCAAACCTTTGTGCTATGGGTCTTTCTTCAAGGGTTGACATCAATGACAACCAACCTTAATCAACATGCAATACCCTGTGTTGATCATGGCGTTGCTTGTACTTAGCATTGGATTTATGCAAAATTTCCTGGACTTGTTGGCGTATGTGATAAATCCACTCAATGAATCTAGTGGCTTTTTCGGTCTCAAACTAAACATGGAAAGAGTCTGTCTGTGTGGTGGCAAGAGGTAGTGCAACATCCATGGGACCTTTTATTGCACAATTGGTACTTTTATAGAAGAAAAGGTAAATGGAAAGAAAATTGGCGTAACGGGAGACTATCCTATCACTGCCACCTCAATAGGATGTCTCTTTATATTTAGGGTGGTAGGCCCAGGGGAGACATCCCCAGTGACCTGGGGGTTTGAGAAGGAAAATTCAAAGTAGCTAGGTAAAGAACCCCTCTCACATGTCACCACTGATAAAAAATTTTGGTTTTAATAACCAATGAAGAGATAATATGTCAGAAGTGTACCTGCCCAAAATAAAGAAACAAGAAAACTATGTATTTTCAAGTACAGTTGCTGGTTAGCACTTTATAAAAACATGGAATTTCTTAATAAAAGCAATTTTTTGAATATGATGAAGTAAACATAAATTTTATAACAACAATATTTATAGAGCAATACTTCACATAAAATGTCTTGAAAATAGCTTCAAAATGATCAAGAATCACTAACCATTGAAGTCATAACATTAGCATTTGACAGAAGCACATAAGACAAGATATAGTTCATCCTTTACAATTTCCTTTTTGAGATTTTCATGATGCATCTAATGGTTGTATCTTACTTTAGTAACAATACCAATGTTGTTGTAGGCCAAGCTATTCTAGGGTTAGAAAGTGTTAGTAGGTTGCTTGAGGTAAAAGATTTGAGGGTAGTTTTCATCAATCAAACAATTTCAAGATCCAAATCAGTGCCTTTAAGGGCTAATGGAGTCACTTACATTTGAAAAAATTGAAGGAAACAAATGATAATGTAATAGACAAGGACCAAGAAGGATGAAGATTGAGGTGTTGGTAAGCCAAGGCCTCAATCAACAAGCCTTAGAAAGAAAAAAACCTCTAGGAAGTAGGTAACCCTAGGCCCTAGCAAGTTTACTTATTCTTTAGCTCAATATTGAAATAATTAGTGGATTGATGAAGCAAATGGCACTAGAGTGCTGCAATGTTAGGAATCTAGTAAAATGATTCAAAGATAGGGTTTCTAGCACAATCTAGTAGGTGAAAATTTGTTAAGACAAGGACAATAACATGTACTTGTTCTCCTATGGTTTTATACTAGCAATTTCATAATATTTGAATAAATGCAAAGTAAATACAACATAACCATTCAAAGCAAAGAAGGATTGCAAAAATTCACTTACATCCACCAAGAATAATCTAGCAATAAGCCTAGTTGAAGATTTTCCACTAAGAAAAATGCCAAGAAACATCAAATTAAGCCTCTTGCAAGAGATGCACCTAAAATTTCAGCCAATAAACCCTAAGTAGGGCAAAAATTTCATACCTCACTTAAGTGTGAGTGAAATATGATGAAAAATAGGGAGGATTTTCCCCTTATTTATACAATACAAATGACCAAAATTAGGTCAAAACGCCCGACATGGCCAGTTACAAATAATATCTAGTTTTTACATTAAATATCATAATTAAACCGTAAAAAAAGCTACTAATATGATGTCATGCCCTTTTAGGGTGACATTAGGCCCTTTTTGGGCAGCGTTGGCCTCATGGAGTGAAACGTTATGCCTCTTTGGGCCTCAGGAACTTTCCACACGTGCCACTTGGGACACAACTGCCTCCAAAACATCCCAAAACGTTGGATGATGTCAAGGGTGACCTTGGTGACTTCATGGGCCTTCCAAGGCCTACATCATGGTGGAAAAGGCACAACCCCCCTAGGTCCAGGCCTGCCGGGCTTCCCTTATTTAAATTTCCTCCTCTCTATCTAGTGCAATCCTCTGATCTGTCTCTTCCCCCTGCTGGGGTCTCAACATCCATCTAGTGGGATTTTAGACCCATGGAGGTCCGAACTAATCATCTCCCCATGTGTACCTTTACATCGAGTACCTTTCCATTGAGTGTGGCCCTACAAAATGAACATATATGCCCTCCATGGGCTCACAAGTCACATGGATCATAGCAATGTCAATCACATCTAATCATCAAGTTATTAAACATGTGCATAAGACCCCCTTTACCCATAAAAGTGCTCAAAGACATTATGCTAATTTGCAAACCAAGTTTGGAGAGGACGCTAGGACATCCTATTGGGCTAATTCTCATTGTATGTGGGATGTTTCTGGTAGAATTCAAATCTAGGCCATGTGAGTGGATGAGGTGATCGGGGATGTTTGGGCAAGGGGTGCAGTGATAGCAGGGAAATGTATGACTTACCTATGGGTGCCTCTAAAGAGGGTGAGATGCACCTTGTCATGAATGCAAATGTTTCCAAGCCCATTCATGCCTTTTATATTTTATTCTTATTGCTTTTTATTTCAAGAGGCTAGTTAGGGGACACTACCCTAGTGTGGTGACCAGTGGTGGCAATGTTACGCACAGGCATTTCACGGAAATGGGAAGGCTAGCTCATGATGAGACCTCATTTCTCTTGGCTATGCCACCAAGAGACACTACCCTGGCATGGTGACCAGCTGTAGGTAGTGTCATACCTCTAGATGCCCATGGACCTAATAGGCTGGCTCGTGATGAGACCCCCTATCCTTTAACTAGGTCTTGTTTTATTATTTTTATGGGTCCCTCTGTTTCTTGCTACGAAGATTTTTATTGATTTCTCTGGGATCCATCAACGAAGCATCTCAAGGTTTCATTCTTTTTTCTTTTATCTTTTTCCAACTACTTTTACCCTCTGGGCCTTTAGCCCCTTCTTTCGACAAGGTAACATAGAACCATTAGATATTTGGCACACCCAATGCCTGGACCACTGTAATGGTATGGATGAGTGGGAAGAATATGAAAAGTGGTAATTATGGTGGGAGAGGACGATGTCATTTCATGAATCCCCCTAGTGGAAACTCAAACCCTATGGGTACTAGCTTACTAGGGCATCCTATCATTCCCCCTAGGTGTGGTCAAGTGGAAAAGCATAAGGTCCAAGCACATGTTAGAAGAAAAGATAATTAAATGCACATATTCAAAGGTTTTGAGGATCATAGTGACACATACCATGATACCTTGACTCATTACCTCATACAACAAGATACATTTATGTTGCAAGACCAGGCCGATGGGATGGATGTTGCTGTTGCTGACAAAGTGGAGGTGATGGAGAATGAAATGATGGGCCCTCCAGGGCCATTCTCAAGTCGATTTGGCTCTCGGTACTCCATGTCTAGGACATATGGGCCTCGAGACATAATCTCCTTAGTTATCCCTAGGCTAGGGGATAACATCAGGCTCAAACTCGGGGACATGTTCTCACCCTAGAGCGCATGAGAACCTCAACATATCTGGCATAACCTATGACCTGCTTGATCTCAACATAAGACTATTATCAATCATTTGGGGTGGTGATATCACCCCCAACTCATACGTGTATAATACAAAAATGAAAAAAAGCATATGTACAAATGGAAATACAAACTAATCTAGCATGAAATGCAGATGGTATATACAATGTATGCAAATTCCTACCTACTTACCTATACTTACATGTTGGATGAAAGCTAGGTGTAATCAAACAACCAATGAAACCACCCTAGCCATGTTTCACAATACCTGCCTCTGTGCTTCATCATAAACCAAAATAGTGATAATTTAAGCACAAAAATAACAGGAGTTAGAGAATGTACTATATCATCGAAAATCATAAAGTCTAGCTCATGGAGGCGGGAGGGAGGGACAAAAACATGCCAAGTCATACTCTCAAGCGAGTGCTCAATCCATCTCAGAAAGGGATTGTGAAAAGTTAGGGGTCCAATAGACTTACTCGAAGAGTCTAAATGTTGGCTATCTCAGACATCTTCACAAATTGAGGCCTCAGAAGGGATTAGCAAGAACCGAAAGGATGACCAACAACTTCTTAAGGGGAATCTGAAACACTGTGATAATAAAATTCTTCTTGAGGTACTCAATCTTCCCCTAAAATCCAAATGGAGTTTTTTTCCTACAAAAGACTTGGGATAAGGGACATGTTTCCAAACCATACCTTTAGTGACATAGCGAGGTAAAGTAATCAAAGGGAGCTGTAAAGTCTTATCAAAAATATCCTACTTCAGGCAAGTAACTTCCTCACTCTCTGAGCAAAACGATGGTTGAAAAGTTTCTTCATAGAATAAATCCAAATGCTCAGAGAAATACTCATCAAAATCCTCAAGGTATGACTGAAAATCATYAGGAGAATATGGGACTAGGTCAACCCTGGGTGTTTGGAAAGTATCGGTAATTGTATCATCTCCTTGTTTCCACTAGTCAAAATCAAGGGTAACTTGTTGTGATAACTATAAAGGCAATACTTGGAAATGATTCTCAATGTCATAAATGTGGTCCATATCATAACCAACTACATCCCACTTACGTCTCCTAGCATGTTTGAACTCATGAATATTATTAACCATGTCACTGTTTGTATCATAACATGAAGGATTCAATGCATTTAAGGGCACATCTAGCTCCTCTTCCCTTTCCAAATCATAAAGTAAATAATTATGAAAATTTTGGAAAGGAAGATAACTTACTGTGTTTATTTCTTCTTGTGCAAGAGTTTTGAGGACTTAGGTGTCTTTATTGAATGGAATAACATGCATCATTGTTTCATCCTCATGACTTGCCCTTACATCTTCAACTGTACAACACAAAGGATCTACCCAGCCGAGGATTCCATTTCTCCTTCACTCTCTGAATCATAGAACAAGGTATTATCAAAACACTGAAAAGGAGAGTGGCTAACCTTATCATATTCTTCTTGTGCAGGAAGAATGGAGCTCTGCATGGCTTCATCAGAGGGATGAGGACACATCAACACTCCATCATCCTGTTGGACACTTTCAGGTTCTTTCTCTTCAACCATGTCTTCATCCTTCTTGGAAGAAGAATGAGAAATCCCATGTTCCTCCTCATGGGATTGGGAAACCTTGTTAGGACCCCTTTCCTCAACCTCTTGTTGACTGATGTGTAGTTTCAAATCTTTAGGAGTTTCTTCAATAGAGGTTTCGAGGGAGGGTGCTCCTTTGGGATCAAAAACCTTGACTTATGGAACAAAGAATTGTTCTTCTTTGGATGAGGGGAATTTGGCTTCTACTTGTGTGGCTATGTCTAAAGCTTCTTGGATTGTCGTTGGCTTCATTATTTTGAGGAAAAATTTCAATTGTCCAGAGAACGCCTTGGTGTAGAGAAAGGTGAGGAAACTACTCGAAGGATGATGGCTCACATGGATTTATTGTACTATCCTATCAAATTTATCATGGAATTCTTAAATAGTTTCATTCTCATCCTTTGTGGGGTCATTAAGTCTAATTAATATTACGTTGGGATTTACCTTAATTCTCCATCTATTGAGGAACACTTCCTCCAATCTATCCATATATGTGATACTAGCATTGTGGAGTTTCTTATACCATATTTGGGCTTTATCATGAAGAGTGGCAGAAAAATGCTTCATTACCAGGTCTTCAACAAAATCACTAGCATGATGGAGTTGAAAGAAGGCCCAAAAGTTTTTCATATGGTCTTCGGCTTTTTCTTCATCACTACCAGTGAATCTCGGGAGCCATTTTTGATATCTGGGTGACATTTGTCTGGGGTATCCCGGGATTTTACTCATGTCTAGGGGGTTGAAATTACCCGAGTCCCATTGAGAAGTCATTGTTGGCTTCATCATTAGTGGAGTTGCCAGATAATTTTTTTGAAATTATCAAAGGAATGAAGGAATCATCCTCGGTGCAGTCGCCAGGTAAGCTTGTAAGAAAATTTCTTTGGATAAAGGCTTACCGAAAAAGTTTCATTTAAGGAATATTGACTTAGTGTTCCCTGACAATGACGCCTAAATGTTATCGCACAATTTGTACTTTGATAGTAGAAAAGGTAAATGGAAAGAAAATTGGCGTAACATGAGACTATCCTATCACTGTCACCTCAATATGATGTCTCTTTCTATTTAGGGTGGTAGGCCCAGAGGAGGCGTCCTCGATGACCTAGGGGTTTGAGAAGGCAAAGTCAAAGTAGCTAGGAAAAGAACCCCTCTCACAATTCACCACCAATTAGAAAGTCTGGTTTTAATAACCAATGAAGAGATAATATGTCAGACATTTACCTGCCTAGAACAAAGTAACAAGAAAACTATATATTTGCAAGTACACATGTTAGTTAACACTTCATAAAAACATGGACTTTCTTAATAAAAGAAATTTGTTGAATATGATGAAGTAAACATAAATTTTATAACAAAAATGTTTATAGAGCAATACGTCACATAAAATGTCTTGGAAATAGCTTCAAAATGACTGAGAATCACTAACCATTGAAGTCATAACATTGGCATTTGACAGAAGCACATAAGACAAGATATAATTCATCCTTTACAATTGCCTTTTTGAGCTTTTAATGCTGCATCTAATGGATGTAGCTTACTTTAGTAACAACAACAATGTTGTTAGTAGGTCAAGCTATTCTAGGGTTAGAAAGTGTTAGTAGGTTGCTTGAGGTAAAAGATTTGAGGGTAGTTTTCATCAATCAAACAATTTCAAGATCTAAATCAATGCCTTTTAGGGCTAACGGAGTCACTTGTAGAAACAAAACTTGAAGGAAACAAATGATAATATAAGAGCTAAGGACCAAGAAGGATGAAGATTGAGGTGTTGGTAAGCTAAGGCCTCAATCAACAATCCTTAGAAGGAAAATGGCCACTGGGAAGTAGGTAACCCTAGGCCCTAGCGGTTTTCCTTCTTCTTTAGCTCAATATTGAAATAATTAATGGCTTGATGAAGCAAATGGCACTAGAGTGCTGCAAGGTAGGGCTCTAGTACAATTCTTCAAAGATAGTGTTTCTAGCACAATCTTGTAGGTGAAATGTTTTTAAGACAAGGACAATAACATGTGCTTTTCTCCTAGGGTTTTATACTAGAAATTTCATAATATTTGAATAAATGCAAAGTAAATACTCCATAACCATTCAAAGCAAACAAGGATTGTAGAAATGCACTTACATCCACCAAGAATAATCTAGCAATAGGCCTAGTTTAAGATTTTCTACCAAGAAAAATGCCAAGAAACACCAAATTAAGCCTCCTCCATGAGACATGCCTAAATTTCAGCCAATAAACCCTAATTAGGGTGCAAATTTCAGACCTCACTTAAGTGTGAGTGAAAGATGATGAAAAATAAGGAGGATTTTCCCCTTATTTATATAATACAAATGACCAGAATTAGGTCAAAAAGGCCGACACGGCCAGTTACAAATAATATCCATTTTTTACATTAAATGTCATAATTAAACCCTAAAACAAGATGATAATATGACGTCATGTCATTTTAGGGTGACATTAGGCCCTTTTTGGGAAACGTTGGCTGCCTGGAAAAAAACGTTAGGCCACCTTGGGTCTCAGAAACCTGCCACATGTGCCACTTGACACACAACTGCCTCCAAAACATCCCAAAATGCTGGATGACATCATGGGTGACCTGGGTGACATGATGTGACTTCCAAGGTCTACAACATGGTGGAAAAGGAAGAAACCCCCTAGGTCCAGGCCTACCAGGCTGCCCTTGGTGAAAAACCCTCCTCTTTCTCTGGTGCAGTCCTCTGACCTATCTCTACCCCCTGCTGGGGTCTCAACATCCATCTGGTGGGATTTTAGCCCCATGGAGGTCCGAACTAATAATCTACCCATGTGTACCTTTCTATGAGGTACCTGTACATTGGGTGTGGCCCCGCAACATCAAAAAATACACTCTCCATAGGCTCAAAAGTCACAGGGATGATAACAATGTCAATCAAATCTAATCATCAAGTTACTAAACATGTGCATAAAACCACCTTTACCCGGACAAGTGATCAAAGACATTATGCTAATATGCAAGCCAAGTTTGGAGGGGATGCTAGGACGCCCTATTGGGCTAGTGCTCATTGGATGTGGGATGTTTCTTGGAGAAGTCAAATCTAGGCCATGTGAGTGGATGAGGTGATAGGGGATGTCTGGGCAAGAGGTTGAGTGATAACAAGGAAATGTATGACTTACCTGTGGGTGCCTTTGAAGAGGGTGAGATGAACCTTGTCATGGATTCAAATGTTTCCAATTCCATTCATGCCTTTTATATTTTATTCTTATTTATTTTTCTTTCAAGAGGCTAGTTAGGGGACATTGCGTTGGCGTGGTGACCAGTGGTGGCAATGTTACCCACAAGCATTTCACAGAAATGGGAAGGCTGGCTTGTGTTGGAACCCCTTTCTCTTGGCTATGCCACCAAGAGCCACTACCCTAGCATGGTGACCAACTGTCGGTAGTTTCTTAATGCTACATGCCTATGGACCTAATAGGTTGGCTCGTGATGAGACCCCCTATCCTCTAACTAGGTATTGCTTTATTATTTTTATGGGTAAAATAATAATAATTTAGATTGAAACAAGATTAGTATAGAGATCAACAATATGGAAGATGCACAGAGGACTTAAAACCATGAAGAAGAATTCAGGGGGTTATATTTCAACATGGGTAATGAAAGAATTGAATCCATTGTGCACAAATAGGACAAGGAGGTGAGAATGAACTTGGTGGAGACCATCAAGAGTCTACATAAAGATGTCCAAAGTTATAAGTGATATGGATTTAGCAGAAGAACGAAATTGATTAACAAACTGAATACAATAAATACAAATATATGAAGAACAACACAAATATCCAGTGAACAATATCTTCTATTAAATAAATGAAATAGAATGAAACTGTAAAACTACATAATTGAAACACTTGCTCGAATGGTGGTGGCTATCTCTGAGAAGAGATGTGGCTGATACACACATCCGTCTGAGCAGAATGATTACAATGAGGCTCCAGAGGCATTTTTAATATTACTCATGAATTCCAAAACCCTATACATCCAAAAACCTAACCCTAGAAGGTGAAATGCCAAAAGTCATGTGGGTCTCTATGGGTAAGTTGGTACCTCAACTTCCCAGTTTTGTAACGTTTGCATACGACCTTCGTTTTAGGCGTGTGATATCCTGTTCGAAAGGTCTTTCAGAGAACTACACATTACACCATCAAGCTCTGACTCCATCTATAGTTTTACTATGGTGAGCCAAAAAAACACTATTTAGGGATCCAAAATGGCCCTATAAGTACAACAAGATGTGATGACATGAAATCATAAAAAATAAGCCAGTTGGATTAGGTGAGAGGCCACTAGTATCCACCTGGAATATGTGTAGGGATTTAGACAACCCTAGAAGTGTAGAACTCACAATTACAAAGAAGTACAGAAGAATGTGCTGAACTAAAAATGTACAAAAAGAGCCAGTTGGAATAGATGGGTGGCCACCAATATCCACCTAGATCCTCCCCCCTTAGGAAGTAATGGTATCCATTGCATTGAGGTCCCCCATCAAGTGAGGAAACCTCTGCTAGATTGGGCCCCAGGTGAGCCACTTTACTTGGTGAAGGAGTTGCCCTGCATTGACAACCCGATAGAGCTGGATGCTTTGTTGGCGAATGCCCTTGACCTGTGTGTCCACTATCTGATCAATGGATGCTTGTTCCATGTAGTCAGGGTTGAGCTCGGTTGGTGTTAGCTGTTCTGCGATCTTTGAGGTGTCCAATAGTGGTGGAAAATATGGCTGAAGGAGGTCCACATTGAACAATGGGTGCAAGCCAAGGAAGGGTGGAGTATTGAGCTCAAAATAATTTCTACCCATAACCTTGGTGATAGTGTAAGGCCCATAGAGAAGTGGGCGAAGCTTCCAATGGGGTCCTGTGAGATGCTCCTTTTTCAAGTGTAAACATACTTTGTCTCCAACTTGAAATTGGTGTAGTACCCTGTGTTGATCATGGTGCTGCTTGTACTTAGCATTGGATTTCTGCAAAATCTCCTGGACTTGTTGGTGGATGTGTTGAATCCACTCAATGAATCTGGTGGCTTTGTCGATCTCAAACTGAACATGGGAAGAGTCTGTCTGTGTGGTGGCAAGAGGTAGTGCAACATCCATGGGAACTTTTATTGCACAATTTGTACTTTTATAGAAGAAAAGGTAAATGGAAATAAAATTGGCATAACAAGAGACTATCCTATCATTTCCACCTCAATAGGATGTCTCTTTCTATTTAGGGTGGTAGGCCCAGGGGAGACGTCCCTAGTGACCTGAGGGTTTGAGAAGGCAAATTCAAAGTAGCTAGGTAAAGAACCGCTCTGACAAGTCACCATCGATAAAAAAGTTCGGTTTTAATAACCAATGAAGAGATACTATGTCAGAAGTGTACCTACCCGGAACAAAGCAAAAAGAAAACTATGTATTTGCAAGTACAGTTGTTGGTTAGCACTTCATAAAAACATGGAGTTTCTTAATAAAAGAAATTTGTTGAATACGATGAAGTAAACATAAATTTTATAACAACAATATTTATAGAGCAATACTTCACATAAAATGTCTTGAAAATAGCTTCAAAATGACTGAGAATCACTAACCATTGAAGTCATAACATTAGCATTTGACAGAAGCACATAAGATAAGATATAGTTTATCCTTTACAATTGCCTTTTTTAGATTTTCATGCTGCATCTAATGGTTGTATCGTACTTTAGTAACAATACCCTTGTTGTTAGTAGTTCAAGCTATTCTAGGGTTAGAAAGTGTTAGTAGGTTGCTTGAGGTAAAAGATTTGAGGGTAGTTTTCATCAATCAAACAATTTCAAGAACTAAATCAGTGCCTTTTAGGGCTAATGGAGTCACTTACAGTAGAAAAACGCGAAGGAAACAACTAATAATGTAAGAGATAAGGACCAAGAAGGATGAAGATTGAGGTGTTGGTAAGCCAATGCCTCAATCAATAAGCCTTAGAAGGAAAACAACCTCTAGGAAGTAGGTAACCCTAGGCCCTAGAATTTTTCCTTCTTCTTTACCTCAATATTGAAATAATTAATGGATTGTTGAAGCAAACAGTAGTAGAGTGCTGCAATGTTAGGGATCTAGTAAAATGATTCAAAGATAGGGTTTCTAGCACAATCTGGTAGGTGAAAATTGTTAAGACAAGGAGAATAACATGTGCTTGTTCTCCTATGGTTTTATACTAGCAATTTCATAATCTTTGAATAAATGCAAAGTAAATACAACATAACCATTCAAAGCAAAGAAGGATTGTAGAAATGCACTTACATCCACCAAGAATAATCTATCAATAGGCCTAGTTTAAGATTTTCTACCAAGAAAAATGCCAAGAAACACCAAATTAAGCCTCCTCCAAGAGACATGCCTAAATTTCAGCCAATAAACCCTAAGTAGGGTGAAAATTTCAGACCTCACTTAAGTGTGAGTGAAATATGATGAAAAATAAGGAGGATTTTCCCCTTATTTATACAATTCAAATGACCAAAATTAGGTCAAAAAGGTCGACATGGCCAGTTACAAATAATATCCAGTTTTTACATTAAATATCATAATTAATCCGTAAAACAAGCTGCTAATATGATGTCATGCCCTTTTAGGGTGACATTAGGCTCTTTTTGGGCAACGTTGGCCTCCTGGAGCAAAACGTTATGCCTCCTTGGGTCTCAGGAACCTGCCACACGTGCCACTCGACACACAACTGCCTCCAAAACATCCCAAGACACTGGATGATGTCAAGGGTGACCTGGGTGACTTCATCGACCTTCCAAGGCCTACATCATGGTGGAAAAGGCACAAACCCCCTAGGTCCAGGCCTGCTAGGCTTCCCCTAGTGAAATTTCCTCCTCTCTGTCTGGTACAATCCTCTGATCTATCTCTGCCCCTTATTGGGGTCTCAACATCCATCTAGTGGGATTTTAGACCCATGGAGGTCTGAAGTAATCATCTACCCATGTGTACCTTTACATCAGGTACCTGTCCATTGAGTGTGTCCCTACAAAATGAACATATACGCCCTCCATGGGCTCATAAGTCACATGGATCATAGAAATGCCAATCACATATAATCATCAAGTTATTAA
>SNQJ01S0054065.1:48854-81573 GCA_010110895.2 Picea sitchensis
CAAACCCCCTAGGTCGAGGCCTGCTAGGCTTCCCCTAGTGAAATTTCCTCCTCTCTGTCTGGTACAATCCTCTGATCTATCTCTGCCCCTTATTGGGGTCTCAACATCCATCTAGTGGGATTTTAGACCCATGGAGGTCTGAACTAATCATCTACCCATGTGTACCTTTACATCAGGTACCTGTCCATTGAGTGTGTCCCTACAAAATGAACATATACGCCCTCCATGGGCTCATAAGTCACATGGATCATAGAAATGCCAATCACATATAATCATCAAGTTATTAAACATGTGCATAAAACCCCCTTTACCCATAAAAGTGCTCAAAGACATTATGCTAATATGCAAACTAAGTTTGGAGGGGACGCTAGGACATCCTATTGGGCTAATGCTCATTGGATGTGGGATGTTTTCGGGAGAATTCAAATCTAGGCCATGTGAGTGGATGAGGTGATAGGGGATATATGGGCAAGGGGTGAAGTGATAGTAGGGAAATGTATGACTTACCTGTGGGTGCCTCTGAAGAGGGTGAGATGCACCTTGTCATGGATGCAAATGTTTCCAAGCCCATTCATGCCTTTTATATTTTATTATTATTGCTTTTTATTTCAAGATGCTAGTTAGGGGACACTGCCCTGGTGTGGTGACCAGTGGTGACAATGTTACCCATAAGCGTTTCATGGAAATGAGAAGGTTGGCTCGTGATGAGACCTCCTTTCTCTTGGATATGCCACCAAGAGCCACTACCTTGGCATGGTGACCATCTGTAGGTAGTGTCATACGGCTACATGCCCATGGACCTAAGAGGCTGGCTCATGATGAGACCCCCTATCCTCTAAGTAGGTCTTGTTTTATTATTTTTATGGGTCCATCTATTTCTTGCTGCGAAGATTTTTATTGATTTCTCAAGGATCCATCGACGAAGCATCTCAAGGTTTCATTATTTTTTCTTTTATCTTTTTCCATCTACTTTTACCCTCTGGGCCTTTAGCCCCTTTTTTTGACAAGGTAAGGTACAACCTTAGATATTTGGCACACCCAATGCATGGACCAGTGTAATGGTATGGATGAGAGGGAATAATATGAAAAGTGGTAATTATGGTGGGAGAGGATGATGTCCTTTCATGAATCCCCCCAATGGAAACTCAAACCCTATGGGTACCATCTTACTAGGGCATCCTGTCATTCCCCCCAGGTGTGGTCAAGTGGAAAAGCATAAGGTCCAAGCACACGTTAGAAGAAAAAATAATTAAATGCACATATTCAAAGCTTTTGAGGATCAGAGTGACACATACCATGATACCTGGACTCATTACCTCATAGAGAAAGATCCATTTTTGCTGCAGGACTAGGCCGATGTGATGGATGTTGCTACTGCTGACAAAGTGGAGGTGCTGGAGAATGAAATGATGGGCCCTCCAGGGCCATACTCAAGTCGATTTGGCTCTCGGTACTCCATGTCTAGGACCTATCGGCCTCGAGACATAATCTCCTTAGTTATCCCTAGGCTAGGGTATAACATCAGGCTCAAACTCAGGGACATGTTCTCACCGTAGAACACATGAGAACCTCAACATATCTGGCGTAAACCATGACCTACTTGATCTCAACATAAGACTGTTAGCAATCATTTGGGGTGGTGATATCACCCCCGACTCATACATGTATAATACAAAAATGAAAAAAACGCATATGTACAAATGGAAATACAAACTAATATAGCATGAAATGCAGATGGTATATACAATGTATGCAAATGCCTACCTACTTACCTCTACTCACCTGTTGGATCAAAGCTAGGTGTAATCAAACAACCAATGAAACCACCCTAGCCATGTCTCACCATACCTTCCTTTGTGCTTCATCATAAATCAAAACAATGATAATTTAAGCAGAAAAATAACATGAGTTAGAGAATGTACTATATCATTGGAAATTATAAAGTCTAGCTCATAGAGGCGGGAGGGAGGGACAAAATAATGCAGAGTCATACTCTCAAGAGAGTTCTCAATCCATCTCGGAAAGGGATTGTGAGAATTCAGGGGTCCAATAGACTGACTCAAAGAGTCTGAATGCTGGCTATCTTAGACATCTTCACAAATTGAGTCCTGAGAAGGGATTAGCAAGAACCGAAAGGATGACCAACAACTTCTTAAGGGGAAGGTGAAAGACTGTGATAATAAAATTCTTCTTGAGGTACTCAATCTTCTCCTAAAATCCAAATGGAGGTTTTGTCCTACAGAAGACTTGGGATAAGGGACATGTTTCCAAACCATACCTTTAGTGACATAGCGAGGTAAAGTAATCAAAGGGAGGTGGAAAGTCTTATCACAAATATCCTACTTCAGGCAAGTAACTTCCTCACTCTCTGAGCAAAATGATGGCTGAAAATTTTCTTCATAGAATAAATCCAAATGATTAGAGGAGTACTCATCAAAATCCTCAAGGTATGACCAAAAATCATCAGGAGAATATGGGACTAGGTCAACCCTGGGTGTTTGGAAAGTATCGGTAATTGTATCATCTCCTTGTTTCCACTAGTCAAAATCAAGGGTAACTTGTTGTGATAACTATAAAGGGAATACTTGGAAATGATTCTCAATGTCGTAAATGGGGTCCATATCATAACCAAGTACATCCCAATTACATCTCCTAGCATGTTTGAACTCGTCAATATTATTAACCATGTTATTGTTTGTATCATAACATGAAGGATTCAAGGCATTTAAAGGCTCATCTAGCTCCTCTTCCCTTTCCAAATCATAAAGTAAAGAATTATGAAAATTTTGGAAAGGAGGATAACTTGCTGTGTTTATTTCTTCTTGTGCAAGAGTTTTGAGGACTTAGGTGTCTTTATTGAATGGAATAGCATGCATCATTGTTTCATTTTCATGACTTGCCCTTACATCTTCAACTGTACAACACGAAGGATCTACCCTGCCTGAGGATTCCATTTCTACTTAACTCTCTGAATCATAGAACAAGGTATTATCAAAATACTAAAAAAGAAGAGTGGATAACCTTATCATATTCTTCTTGTGCAAGAAGAATGGAGCTCTTCATGGCTTCATTAGAGGGATGAGGACACATCAACACTCCATCATCATGTTGGACACTTTCAGGTTCTTTCTCTTCAACCATGTCTTCATCCTTCTTGGAAGAAGAATGAGAAATCCCATGTTCCTCCTCATAGTATTGGGAAAACTCGTTAGGACCCCTTTCCTCAACCTCTTGTTGACTAATGTATTGTTTCAAATCTTTAGGAGTTTCTTCAATAGAGGTTTCGAGGGAGGGTGCTCCTTTGGGCTCATAATCCTTGACTTATGGAACAAAGAATTGTTCTTCCTTGGATGAGGGGAATTTGGATTCTACTTGTGTGGCTATGTCTAAAGCTTCTTGGACTGTCATTGGCTTCATTATTTTGAGGAAAAATTTCAGTTGTCCAGAGAACGCCTTGGTGCAGAGAAAGGTGAGGAAACTACTCGAAGGATGATGGCTCACATGGATTTGTTGTACTATCCTCTCAAATTTATCATGAAATTATTGGATAGTTTCATTCTCAGCCTTTGTGAGGTCATTAAGTCTCATTAGCAATACGTTGGGATTTACCTTAATGCTCCATCTATTGAGAAACACTTCCTCCAATCTATCCATATATGTGATACTAGCATTGTGGAGTTTCTTATACCATATTTGGGCTTTATCATGAAGAGTGGGAACAAAATGCTTCATTACCAGGTCTTCAACATAATCACTAACATGATGGAGTTGAAAGTAGGCCAAAAAGTTATTCATATGGTCTTCATCTTTTTCTTCATCACTACCAGTGAATCTCGAGAGCCATTTTTCATATCTGGGTGGCATTTGTCTAGGGTATCTTGGGATTTTATTCATGTCTAGGGGTTTGAAATTCCCCGGGTCCCATTGAGAAGTCATTGTTGGCTTCATCATTAGTGGAGTCGCTAGACATTTTTTTTGAAATTATCAAAGGAATGAGGGAATCATCCTTGGTGCAGTCGCCAGGTAAGCTTGTAAGAAAAGTTCTTTGGATAAAGGCTTACCGAAAAAGTTCCATTTAAGGAATATTGACTTAGTGTTCCCTGACAACGACGCCTAAATGTTATTGCACAATTTGTACTTTGATAGTAGAAAAGGTAAATGGAAAGAAAATTGGCGTAACATGAGACTATCCTATCACTGTCACCTCAATATGATGTCTCTTTCTATTTAGGGTGGTAGGCCTAGAGGAGACATCCTTTATGACCTGGGGGTTTGAGAAGGCAAAGTCAAAGTAGGTAGGAAAATAACCCCTCTCACAAGTCACCACCAAATAGAAAGTCTGGTTTTAATAACCAATGAAGAGATAATATGTCAGACGTGTACCTGCCCGGAACAAAGCAACAATAAAACTATATATTTGCAAGTACACATGTTGGTTAGCACTTCATAAAAACATGGACTTTCTTAATAAAAGAAATTTGTTGAATATGATGAAGTAAACATAAATTTTATAACAAGAATCTTTATAGAACAATACGTCACATAAAATGTCTTGAAAATAGCTTCAAAATGACTGAGAATCACTAACCATTGAAGTCATAACATTGGCATTTGACAGAAGCACATAAGACAAGATATAATTCATCCTTTACAATTGCCTTTTTGAGATTTTAATGCTGCATCTAATGGTTGTAGCTTACTTTAGTAACAACAACAATGTTGTTAGTAGGTCAAGCTATTCTAGGGTTAGAAGGTGTTAGTAGGTTGCTTGAGGTAAAAGATTTGAGGGTAGTTTTCATCAATCAAACAATTTCAAGATCTAAATTAGTGCCTTTTAGGGCTAATGGAGCCACTTGCAGCAGAAAAAATTGAAGGAAACAAATGATAATATAAGATCTAAGGACCAAGAAGGATGAATATTGAGATGTTGGTAAGCTAAGGCCTCAATCAACAATCCTTAGAAGGAAAATGACCACTGGGAAGTAGGTAACCCTAGGCCCTAACAATTTTCCTTCTTCTTTAGCTCAATATTGAAATAATTAATGGCTTGATGAAGTAAATGGAACTAGAGTGTTGCAATGACAGGGCTCTAGTACAATGCTTCAAAGATAGGGTTTCTAGCACAATCTAGTAGGTGAAAAATTGTTAAGACAAGGACAATAACATGTGATTTTTCTCCTAGGGTTTTATACTAGAAATTTCATAATATTTGAATAAATGCAAAGTAAATACACCATAACCATTCGAAGAAAAGAAGGATTGCAAAAATTCACTTACATCCACCAAGAATAACCTAGCAATAGGCCTAGTTGAAGATTTTCCACTAAAAAAAATGCCAGGAAAAACCAAATTAAGCCTCCTCCAAGAGACGCGCCTAAACTTTCAGCCAATAAACCCTATGTAGGGCGCAAATTTCAGACCTCGCTTAAGTGTGAGTGAAAGATGATGAAAAATAAGGAGGATTTTCCCCTTATTTATACAATACAAATGACCAGAATTAGGTCAAAAAGGCCGACATGGCCAGTTACAAATAATATCCAGTTTTTACATTAAATGTCATAATTAAACCCTAAAACAAGATGCTAATATCATGTCATGCCATTTTAGGGTCACGCTAGGCCCTTTTTGGGCAATGTTGGCCACCTGGAGAAAAACGTTAGGCCTCCTTGGGTCTCAGGAACCTGCAACACGTGCCACTTGACACACAACTGCCTCCAAAACATCCCAAAATGCTAGATGACATCATGGGTGACCTGGGTGACGTCATGGGCCTTCCAAGGCCTACATCATGGTGGAAAAGGAACAAACCCCCTAGGTCCAGGCCTACCCGACTTCCCTTGGTGAAACACCCTCCTCTTTCTCTGGTGCAATCCTCTGACCTATCTATGCCCCCTATTGGGGTCTCAACATCCATCTGGTGGGATTTTAGCCCCATGGAGGTCTGAACTACTAATATTCCCATGTGTACCTTTCTATGAGGTACCTGTACATTGGGTGTGGCCCTGCAACATCAACAAATACACTCTCCATAGGCTCAAAAGTCACAGGGATCATAGCAATGTCAATCAAATCTAATCATCAAGTTACTAAACATGTGCATAAAACCCCCTTTACTCGGACAAGTGATCAAAGACATTATGCTAATATGCAAGCCGAGTTTGGAGGGGACGCTAGGACATCCTATTGGGATAATGATCATTGGATGTGGGATGTTTCTTGGAGAAGTCAAATCTAGGCCATGTGAGTGGATGAGTTGATAGGGGATGTCTATGAAAGGGGTGCAGTGATAACATGGAATTGTATGACTTACCTGTGGGTGCATTTGAAGAGGGTGAGATGAACCTTGTCATGGATTCAAATGTTTCCAATTCCATTCATGCCTTTTATCTTTTATTCTTATTGCTTTTTCTTTCAAGAGGCTAGTTAGAGGACACTGCCCTGGCATGGTGACCAGTGGTGGCAATGTTACCCACAAACATTTCACATAAATGGGAAGGTTGGCTCGTGTTGGGACCCCTTTCTCTTGGCTATTCCACCAAGAGCCACTACCCTGGCATGGTGACCAACTGTCGGTAGTTTCTTAACGCTACATGCCTATGGACCTAATAGGTTGGCTCATGATGAGAGCCCCTATCCTCTAACTAGGTCTTGCTTTATTATTTTTATGGGTCCCTCTGTTTCTTGCTGAGAATATTTTTATTGCTTTCTCGGGGATCACTGGGTGAAGCATCTCAAGGTGTCATTCTTTTGGATTTTATCTTTTTCCATCTACTTTTACTCTCTGGGCCTTTAGCCCCTTCTTCCCACAAGGTAAGGTACAATCCTTAGATATTTGGCCAACCCAATGCCTAGACCAGTGTAATGGGATGGATGAGCTGGAATAAGATGAAAAGTGGTAAGTATGGTGGGAGAGGACGATGGCCTTTCATGAATCCCCCCAATGGAAACTCAAACCCTATGGGTACCAACTTACCAGGGAATCCTGTCATTTCCCCCAGGTGTGGTCAAGTGGAAAAGCATAAGGTCCAAGAACACATTAGAAGAAAAAATAATTAAATGCACATATTCAAAGGTTTTGAGGATCAGAGTGACACATATCATGATACCCAGACTCATTACCTCATGGAGCATGATCCATTTCTGTTGCAGGACCAGGCCGATGTGATGGATGTTGTTGTTGCTGACAAAGTGGAGGCGCTGAAGAATGAAAGGATGGGCCCTCCAGTTCCATGCTCAAGTCGATATGGCTCTCGATACTCCATGTCTTGGACCTGTGGGCCTCGAGACATAATCTCCTTAGTTATCCCTAGGCTAGGGAATAACATCTGGCTCCAACTCGGGGACATGTGCTCACCGTAGAGCGCATGATAACCTCAACATATCTGGCATAAACTGTGACCTGATTGATCTCAACATAAGACTATTAGCAATCATTTGGGGGTGGTGATATCACCCCCAACTCATACATATATAGTACAAAAATGAAAAAAAGCATATGTACAAATGGAAATACAAACTAATGTAGGATGAAATGTAGATGGTATATACAATGTATGCAAATGCCTACCTACTTACCTCTACTTACCTGTTGGATGAAAGCTAGGTGTAATAAAACAACCAATGAAACCACCCTAGCCATGTCTCACAATACCTGCCTTGTTCTTCATCATAAGCCAAAACAATGATAATTTAAGCACAAAAATAACATGAGTTAGAGAATGTACTATATCATCGGAAATCATAAAGTCTATCTCATGGATGTGGGAGGGTGGGACAAAAACATGCCAAGCCATACTCTCAGGAGAGTGATCAGTCCATATTAGAAAGGGATCTTGAAAATTCAGGGGTCCAATAGATTGATTCAAAGAGTCTGAATGTTGGCTATCTCAGACATCTTCACAACTTGAGGCCTGGGAAGGGATTAGCAAGAACCGAAAGGATGACTGACAAATTCTTAAGGGGAAGCTAGAATACTATGATAATAAAATTCTTCTTTAGGTACTCAATCTTCCCCTAAAAACCAAACAAAGGTTTTGTCCTACATAAGACTTGGGATAAGGGACATGTTTCCAAACCATACCTTTAGTGACATAGCGAGGTAAAGTAATAAAAGGGAGGTGGAAAGTCTTATCACAAATATCCTTCTTTAGGAAAGTAATTTCCTCACTCTCTCAGAAAAATGATGGTTGAAAATTTTCTTCATAGAATAAATCCAAATGATCAGAGGCGTACTCATCAAAATCCTCAAGGTATGACCGAAAATCATCAGGAGAATATGGGACTAGGTCAACCCTGGGTGTTTGGAAAGTATCAGTAATTGTATCATGTCCTTGTTGCCATTGGTCAAAATCAAGGGTAACTTGTTGTGATAACTGTAAAGGAAATACTTGGAAATGATTCTCAATGTCGTAAATGGGGTCCATGTCATAACCAACTACACCCCAGTTATGTCTCCCAAGATGTATGAACTCATAAATATTATTAACCATGTCACTGTCTGTATCATAACACGAAGGATTCAAGGCATTTAAGGGCTCATCTAGCTCCTCTTCAGTTTCCAAATCATAAAGTAAAGAATTATCAAAATTTTGGAAAGGAAGATAACTTAATGTGTTTTTTTCTTCTTGTGGAGGAGTTTTGAGGACTTGGGTGTCTTTATTGAATGAAATAGCATGCATCATTTTTTCATCCTCATGACTTTACCTTACATCTTCAACTGTACAACACAGAGGATCTACCATGCCCGAGGATTCCATTTATCCTTCACTCTCTGAATAATAGAACAAGGTATTATCAAAATCTTGAAAAGGAGAGTGGCTAGCCTTATCCTCTTCTTCTTGTGTAGGAAGAATGGAACTATGCATGGATTCATCAGAGGGATGGGGACACATCAACAATCCATCATCGTGTTGGACACTTTTAGGTTCTTTCTCTTCAACCACGTCTTCATCCTTCTTGGAAGAAGAATGAGAAATCCCATGTTCCTCCTCATGGGATTGGGAAACCTCGTTAGGACCCCTTTCCTCAACCTCTTGCTGAATGATGTATTGTTTCAAATATTTTAGAGTTTCTTCAACAAATGTTTCAAGGGAGGGTGCTCCTTTGGGCTCACAAGCCTGGACTTCTGGAACAAAGAATTGTTCTTCTTTGGATGAGGGGAATTTGTCTTCTACTTGTGTGGCTATGTCAAAAGATTCTTGGACTATCCTTGGCTTCATTATTTTAAGGACAAATTTCAATTATCCAGAGAACACCTTGGTGTAGAGAAAGGTGAGGAAACTACTCGAAGGGTGATGGCTCAAAAGGATTTGTTGTACTATCCTCTCAAATTTATCATGGAATTCTTGGATAGTTTCATTCTCATCCTTTGTGAGGTCATTAAGTCTCATTAGAAATACGTTTGGATTTACCTTAATGCTCAATATGTTGAGGAACACTTCCTCCAATCTATCCAAACATGTGACACTAGCATTGGGGAGTTTCTTATACCTTATTCAGGCTTTATCAAGAAGAGTGGCAGAAAAAAGTTTCATTACCAGGTCTTCAGCATAATCACTAACATGATGGAGTTGAAAGAAGGCCCAAAAGTTATTCATATGGTCTTCGGCTTTTTCTTCATCACTACCAGTGAATCTTGGGAGCCATTTTTCATTTCTGGGTGGCATTTGTCTAGGGTATCTTGTGATTTTACTCATGCCTAGGGGTTTGCAATTCCCCTGGTCCCATTGAGAAGTCATTGTTGGCATCGTCATTAGTGGAGTCGCCAGATAATTTTTTTGAAATTATCAAAGGAATGAGGGAATCGTCCTCGGTGGAGTCGCCAGGTAAGCTTGTAAGAAAAGTTCTTTGGATAAAGGCTTACCTAAAAAGTGTCGTTTGAGGAATATTGACTCAGTGTTCCCTGAGAATGGCACCAAAATGTTATCGCACAATTTGTACTTTGATAGAAGAAAAGGTAAAAAGAAAACAAATTGGCTTAACGAGAGACTATCCTATCACTGTCACCTCAATAGGATGTCTCTTTATATTTAGGGTGGTAGGCCCAGGGTAGACGTCCCTTGTGACCTGGGAGTTTGAGAAGGAAAATTCAAAGTAGCTAGGTAAAGAAACCCTCTCACAAGTCACCACCAATCAGAAATTTTGGTTTTAATAACCAATGAAGAGATAATATGTTGGAAGTGTACCTGCCCAGAACAAAGCAACAAGAAAACTATATATTTGCCAGTACACTTGCTGGTTAGCACTTCATAAAAACATGGAATTTCTTAATAAAAACAATTTGTTGAATAAGATGAAGTAAACATAAATTTTATAACAACAATATTCATAGAGCAATACTTCACATAAAATGTCTTGAAAATAACTTCAAAATGGCTAAGAATCACTAACCATTGAAGTCATAACATCAGCATTTGACAGAAGCACACAAGACAAGATATAATTCAACCTTTACAGTTTCCTTTTTGAGCTTTTAATGTTGCATCTAATGGCTGAAGATTACTTTAGTAACAACAACAATGTTGTTAGTAGGTCAATATATTCTAGGGTTAGAAAGTGTTAGTAGGTTTCTTGAGGTACAAGATTTGAGGGTAGTTTTGATCAATCAAACAATTTCAAGATCTAAATCAGTGCCTTTTAGGGCTAATGGAGTCACTTGCAGCAACAAAACTTGAAGGAAACAAATGATAATGTAAGAGCTAAGGACCAAGAAGGATGAAGATTGAGGTGTTGGTAAATCAAGGCCTCAATCAACAAGCCTTAGAAGGAAAACGACCACTAGGAAGTAGGTAACCCTAGGCCCTAACAGTTTTCCTTCTTCTTTAGCACAATATTGAAACAATTAATGGCTTGATGAAGAAAATGGCACTAGAGTGCTGCAATGGAAGGACTCTAGTACAATGCTTCAAAGATAGGGTTTCTAGCACAATCTAGTAGGTGAAAAATTGTTAAGACAAGGATAATGACATGTATTTGTTCTCCTAGGGTTTTATACTAGCAATTTCATAATCTTTGAATAAATGCAAAGTAAATGCACCATAACCATTCAAAAAAAAGAAGGTTTGCATAAATTCACTTACATCCACCAAGAATAATCTAGCAATAAGCCTAGTTGAAGATTTTCCACCAAGAAAAATGCCAAGAAACACCAAATTAAGCCTCCTCCAAGAGATGCGCCTAAAATTTCAGCCAATAAACCCTAAGTAGGGCACAAATTTCAGACCTCACTTAAGTATGAGAGAAATATGATGAAAAATAAGGAGGATTTTCCCCTTATTTATACAAGACAAATGACCAGAATTAGGTCAAAAAGGATGACATGGCCAGTTACAAATAATATCCAGTTTTTACATTAAATGTCATAATTAAACCCTAAAACAAGTTGCTAATATGATGCCATTCCCTTTTAGGGTGACGTTAGGCACTTTTTGGGCAACGTTGTCCTCCTGGAGCAAAACGTTAGGCCTCCTTGGGCCTTAGGAACCTACCACACATGCCAAAAGACTAGAGAGTCTCACACGTCAACATTTTCAACCTCTCGCGGGGCTAGGCGAGAAGAAGAGAGAATATCACCCTAGGCTTAAAGCGCCAGAAAAGAATGTGCATTGAACTTTAAGTAAAATTTACCCTAACCTATAGTCCAAGCATGAATTCCTTTGCATTATTATTTAACCTTTTGACAATATTTTTTTTTTTTTTATGTGATTTCATGATTTTTATGTTATTTACATATTTAACAACTTCTATGTGGAGTTTATACATTTGTATTGCAAAAATTAAAATTAATAAAAAAAATTCACAAAAAATAGAATGACAATGCTTTTGTTTTTAATTTAGCAGAAGGAAAAATAAATAAGGCAAAGTTAACTAAAAGCTAAGAGCTAATAAACTAGGTTAGTTTGAAGAGTATAAATAACATTTAAATGATGTAACTTTTTTATGTTTTCATTATGAATTACGATGTAACTAAAACATAATGAAATCAAAATAGTAAAAAAAAAAAAAGGGTTATATACATTAAACTAGTTAATGAATAAAACATATATACATATAACATATTCATGACTTTGTTTATTTTTGTTTTTAAGTTAGGATGTAAAGATCATAAAATTAAAGTAATAAAATAAACAAAGTTTATGTATATTAAAGATAGTAAATACAATTTTTATGAACATGATTGTTTATAACATAATTACATTTGTTTGTTTTTTTTAAGATTTTTTCCAATTTTTTTTTTTTTTTTTTATATTTCTGAAATCAAAGTTTTTTAAATAAAGAAAGCAAGGAAAACTAAGGACTTTAAAGAAAATTTAAAGAAACATTTCAAAGTGAGGAAAAACTGATTTTTATTAAAAAAGTTTCACATACAAATCACAAATCTTCGAAATCTGCAAGTTTCTGGGTAGACTAAGGCCAGGTATATGATTTTTAGTCTTTCTAGACGAAATATACAATAGAAAGACCAAGCTTAAAAAATGAAATAGAAAGTTGAGCCAGAAGTGGAATATAGCAATGGTGGCAAATTGCAAAGAGGAAAACTGTATACAAAAACCAATTAAGGCCAAATAAAATTGACCCTTAATACAACAACTAACAAGAAAACCTTTACCTTAGGAAGGCCAACAAGCTCATCCTCGCCTATTAATTTCGCTGCTTTGCAAAACCACCTGCTGCCGACGATTTCGTCAATCTCTTCTGAAGGTGTAATGAAATAATGAAATGAACCCAACACTCACAACATACATACTACTCTCTGAAAATTCTTCCTAAGTTCTCTCTCTGAGTTTTATTTCTGAGATAATACCTCCTTTAGAAAATTTTCTGTCTTCTTCAGAATTCCCCTTCTCTGCTGGGCGCTGCTCCTTTTATTTCTTTTAGTGGACGGTTCCTTCAGTTTTGTAACCAAATTCGAACGGTCTGGAGACTTCTTCTTACTAAAAAATTAATCGATGTTGTTATCTCTGATGCGCGCTGAATAGTTTCTTGATGAACAATTTGAATAGTTGAGGTCGTTTTGGCTCAAGGAACTAAAACCCGTACGCGATAGAACCACATGGATATTTTCTTTGTTTAATAAAAGATTATTCTTTGGGAGTCTTGATCTTAAGGACTTATTGACCTGTCCATGTTGGTTATTGCACATAGTCAGAATACTTTGTTCGATAGGTATCAAACTGATATTGCAAATCTTGTTTAATACGCCCCCAATCACTAGTCGGAGCATTTTCGTTGATGGAAGTTGGATATACTGGAAATCGAGGGATAAAAACAATGATTTTTAAGTGTATCATTTCCCAGAAGCAAATATCTTCAACTCGTAGCAGTGTTTGTTGTCTGTTGTTTTGTTTCCTGTTATTTGTTCTTATCATTGGCTTTTGCAATTTGTCTTCGTCCACCCAAAAATTCTCCTCGACTTGAAGTGCCAATAATCCTGATGATAACTTGCGTAAGTAGAAGGATCGATATCAGTCAATGTATTTGCATCTCGTAGCCTTTTATATTCCATTTGTTTACTCCTGTAAAGTAATTAAATGTTCAGGACGCATGACTTCCACAATAACAAAGGTGGCTTGAAGTTTGAGAATAGTTTGAAGTTTGTTCATTATCTCATCTAACTTATCATGATCCCAAAATTTGTACCGTGACATATCTTTAATTAACCCTTAACCATTCCTTTTATTTTCCCTTTATTAGAAGGCTATGTAGACAAAGGGAATATAGTATATGATATGAAGAGTAATATTTTTTAAAGTGAGGAAGGCTATGTAGACAAAGGGAGTATAGTATATGATATGAAGAGTAATATTTTGAAAAGTGAGGAAGGCCATGGAAAAGTAAAATGTTTGGTAACATGTTGGATAAGACATGGAATGCTTTCAACCTTACAACATGGTATTTATTTACTCTTTTCATCAAAATTTATGCATATAAGGTGATTTAGATGGGAATAAAGAGTGATAATAGGGACTTTTGACATACAATGTCATTGACACAAATAATGTGTGGAGCGAGAAAATGGTCAAGCTTAGAATTAAGTCAAGCATCCAAAAAAAACATCAAGAACATTGTGTCAACCTTTAACGATGATAAGCGAAACTTTGTGCAAGTAGTGTGACTCGAGAGGGAGCCTGGAAATGCTTTGCCAGCTAAGTCCTGTTGAAAAAAATCATCGTCAACAACTAGTCCATTAGGTAGAGGTGCATCGGGAGTCAGATCAATTGGATGCTTGAATTGGCAATGTGTCGGTACCCCGATGGGTGAGGAGAAGATGTCTCTATATTCTTCCATGATTTCGTCCACTTGCTTATGCTGTAACGAGAGACTCTGTGTAGAGGCCACATATGTGGCAACGACCTTTTGCTTACTGTGAGCATAGATCACAAAGAAGACAAACTTTCTGGTCTGTGAAATGACCTTACTGAATTTCTTAGCAGAGATTAAAGAAATAGCGGTAGGCAGTGCTACCTTTCGTATCCTGTACAATTATTTACCCAAAATAATAATAACACTGTGGGGTCTAGACTCATACACAACATGACGCTTCCACAAATATGGTTGCCCTAAAATAACATCAAAAAATTTAAGGGGAGCAATATCATACAATACCTCATCTTTGAAAGGCTTGATGTTGTAGGGAAGACATAACTGTTGGATGACACACATATCTCTTCCTTCGAAAAACTAACCGATGGTGTAGGACTACGGGTGCGGTGTCGTTGGCAGGTCTAGCCGCTTGAAGACCTCTACTAAAATCAGGTTCTTCTGACTGCCGCTATCGACAATGAAATAAAGCAGAGCCCCCTTTACCCACATCTGTGAGTGAAAGAGGCGTTCCCCTTCCTCTGGTTTTTCTGGTTCGCTTCACTGGACTTTGGTGGTGGTAAAAGTGGCACTGGATTCAACATCGATGATCCGCTTGCCTCCTTTGGGATTTGATTCGGAATTAGAATTAGCCTATGACTCGAAAGCTTTCAGGTCGACCACGAGTGACTTCTTGGAGCAAAATTCTTTAGTGTTGTGCCAAGGGATTTTATGGTACTCACACCATTTTCCCGTGTCCTTCGTCTTCTCATTGCCCTTATTGTGTTGCAGCTTGGACTAGTTTTCCTGAGAGTGGCCATCTCTACTTTGTCCCTTGTTGTGTGGGTTAGGGCCGCCTTTTCCCTACTTCAGATGTGAGGATTCTGCAAATCCAAACTCTCACCTCTTCTGCTTAAATTTCTGCTCGATCTTGACAATGTATCTATAAGCCGTACCTAATGAGGTGATGTCCAGGAACTCCATTTCTGTTTGGATGTATATATGCAAACAACCACGGTATTTGAGTACCAGATTTCGTTCATAATTTTTGATACCCAATTTGGTGCGCAGGGTGTGGAAAATATTGGTGAAATCTGGTACTGTCTGGTCCCTTTCTTGATGCAGGGTGGTCCATATGGTGTACTGGTCCTTGTAGCTTCCAACATGGTAATATTGTTCTTTAATGACATCCCAAAAGGAATCACAAGTGGGGGAAACCACAAATATTGCAGATTCCTCCATGGCCCTTTTCTCAGAGTAAGTGTCCCACCAGTCCTTAACATGGGGGATGACCTTGAGGAGTGCAAAAGTAATCTTTTCCCTATCGAAAAAATTGCGGATCGAAAAATACCCTTCAAGCAGATTCAACCATTTATCTACATCATCCACATCTATCAGTCCTTCAAATAATGGAATATCAAAATTTACTTGTACCTTGAAGGGGGTTGCATGGCCGCTTGATGGAGATGCTTCTCCTGTGGGCACCCGCTGAAGGATCTGCACAAAGTTGTCCATCAGTTCGTTCATTTGTGCAAGGGTTTCCTCGAGCAACATTTTAAAATGATCTCCTTCTCCATCATCTTTCTTTTCGTATCCCATGGGTTGTTGTCGGGCTCAGCGCGAGCGATATTGCAAAGACTCGATTGGTTCGAGTCCCAACTTCTTGTATCCAGATCTTGTCGGGGACATGCACGAAGAAAAATAAATGAAGAACAGACCGCTCTGATACCACTGATCCAGATTTAGGAGAAGAACAAAACTGATTAACATAATGAATACAATAAACACAAACATATGAAGAACAACACATATATCCAATGAACAATATCTTCTATTAAATAAATGAAATAGGATGAAACTATAAAACTGAAGAACTGAAACACTTTCTCGAATGGTGGTAGCTATCTCTAAGAAGAGATGTGGATGCTACGCACATCTATCTGAGAAAAAAAATTACAATGAGGCTCTAGAGGCCTTTTTGATATTACTCATGAATTCAAAAACCCTAGACATCCAAAAACCTAACCCTAGAAGGTGAAACGCCAAAAGTCATGTGGGCCCCTATGGGTAAGTTGGTACCTCAACTTCCCGAGGTCGTAACTTTTGCATACGACCTCCGTTTTAGGCCTATGATAGCTCGTTGGAAAGGTGTTTCAGAGAAATACACACTACACCGTCAAACTTAGACTTGTCTACAATTTGACTGTGGCAAGACAAAAAAAATGTTTATGGCTCCAAAACGGCCTTGGAAGTACATCAATATGTGTTGACATGAAATCATACAAAATAAGCCAGTTGGATTAGGTGAGAGTCCACCAGTATCCACCTGGAAGATGTGTAGGGCTTCAGACAACCCCAAAAGTGTAGAACCCACAATTACAAAGAAGTACAAAAGAACGTGTTGAACTAAAAACATACAACATGAGTCAGTTGGAATAGGTGGGTGGCCACCAATATCCACCTGGATCAATAAGGATGATAATGAGAAGATAAGGAAAACTAAGGAGCAACAAGATGGCTTCAACATCAAGTTGATGCAGATCTTGGACATAATAGAGAAGAATATGGACAAGGAGACATAATCAAGAAAATCTAGGAGTCATAAGTCTCATAACAAAAGAAGAGAAGTAAGAAGTGTTGATAGGCATCAACAACACTCACCAAAAAATTCAGTTAGGAGAGTACATAATAGTTCAAGTCCATCACCTATTAGAAAGAATAAGATGAGCTACAAGGAGAGATGAATAATATCAAGCCTCCTACATTTGATGGTGAACACAAGAAGGATGAGGATGTAGAGACCTGATTTTTGGGCATGAGGAAGTACTTCCAATTACATAAATACTCCTCACAAGCACACAGAAGAATTTCCATCTACTAGCTCAAAGAAAAAACATCAATGTGGTGGGACCAGTTTGTAGAAGTACAACACATTGATGAGAATAAGGTTACTTGGAGAGAATTTAAAAGGTATTTTCAAAATAAATACTTAACCAAATAATACTATGATAAGAAAATGAAGGATTTCTTTGAACTCAATCTTGGGAGTATGACCATATATGGGTATGAAAGGAGGTTTTTAGAGCTGATGAAATATGTTTCTTTCATCAAGGATGAACAAGTTAAGATTCATAGGTACTTGAGTGAACTTCCATCATTTATCAGTGGTAAGATACAATATTATGATCCCAAGACACCAGAGGAAACCATAAAGAGGGCTAAATTCCTTTATGATCAACATAGAGGAAGACCAAATTTCCAAAAGGCATGGGAAGACAAAAAGAAAATTAAGATGGACTAGAGGAAGAAGGGGACAAAGCCACCATTCTTCATAAATAATTCTCAGAGACAACCAACCTCTAAATAAACCAGAATGATAGAGATAATGCGACAAAGACCAATGCAACCACCCATTCAATGTTGAGGTTGTGGGGGATCCCACATGTACCGAGATTTTCATCATAGAGATGAAAAATTGAGGGCTATTCATAATATTCAACATGATGATACAATGGATGACATCGGCATAAATGTACCAAGGATCTATGTAGCTCTGGATAACAAGCAAGATGAGTTTTAGTCACATATGATTGAAGTGGAAGGTAATATCAACAACCAAACCATTTTTATTTTAATTGATTAAGGAGCTAGTCATAGTTATCTAAATCCTAAGATGGTGGAAATATTTCAATTGCCAAGAAGAAAGCTTGGAAAACCTTGGTTAGTGCATCTAGCTACATAAGCTAAAAGGAAAATTAATGAGATGGTTAAGGCATGTCCAATGGTCATGAATGGACTAAGCACAAGAGAAGATTTGAATATAATACCTTTGGACTCATATGATTTCCTCATTGGTATGTATTGGTTGGAAAATAATCATGCTATCCTAGATTTTTATAATAAGGCCTTTACTTGCTTGGATGAAGAAGGGAACTTGAGGATAGTTCAGGGAATTCCCAGGGTAGTAACCACCAAAGAAGTTTCAATTCAAGAAACGTTTTAGAAAAGGGTGTCAAATATTTGAAGCACATATGGAATATAAACCTAAATATAAGGTGCCAAGTATTGAAGATTATGCAGTCCTAAATAAGTTTGAAGATGTATTCAAAGAAATACCGGGATTTCCACCCAAGTGAGATATTGATTTCTCCATTAATCTGATGCTTGGAGCAACCCCAGTATCCAAGACCCCTTACAGGATGAGCAAACCAAAACTAAAGGAATTGCAAATGCAGATTGAGGAGATTTTGAAGAAGGGGTATATACACCCAAGTGTGTCACTTTGGGGTTCCCTAGAGTTGTTTTTGAAAAATAAGGACAATACCTTGAGGATTTGCACTGACTTTAGGTAGTTGAACAAGGTAACTGCGAAGATAAAGTATCATTTTCCAAGGATAGATGACCTCTTTGATAAGCTAAAATATGCTAATCTATTCTCCAAGATTGATCTCAGGTCAGGCTATCATCATGTAAGAATTAAAGAAGAAGACATCAACAAGATTGCCTTCAGAACAAGGTATGGTCATTATGAGTTCACAGTGGTGCCATTTGGGTTATCAAATGCACCAATTGTGTTCATGTGTTTAATGCATAGTATTTTTAGGGATTACTTAGATAATTTTTTCATTGTCTTCCTAGATGACATTCTTATATATCTTAATTTTGAGGAAGAGCATGAGCAACACTTGAGGATGGTATTACATGTATTGAGGGAGCATTATTTGTATTCCAAATTGAGCAAGTGCTCATTCTACTGGAAGCAAATTCATTATTTGGGACCTAACATTTTAGAGGAAGGGATAACAATTGACCTAGAAAAGATAAAGGCCATTGAGGGTTGGAAGACACCGAGGAATGTCTCTGAGGTGAGATCATTCATGGGACTTACAATTTACTACACAAGATTCATTGAGGGATTCTCAAATATTGTACACCCAATCACTTCCTTGCAAAAGAAGGGTGTGAAGTTTGAGTGGATATCGGATTGTGAAAGGAGTTTCCAACTCTTGAATCATTTACTAAAAAGTGGTCCAATATTAAATATTACTGATCCAAATGAAGACTTTATTGTATGCATTGATGCATGCAAATACAGACTTGGTGGATTTCTTAGTCAGAATGAGCATGGGGTATGCTATGAATCAAGGAAATTAAATGAGCATGAAATGCACTATGATACTCATGATTTAGAATTGGAATCAATAATGCATTCCTTGAATATGTGGAGGAAATACCTCATGGGGAAAAAATTTGAATTGAGGTCAAACCATAGTGGTTTGAAATATTCATTTGGACAACCAACTTTAAATACCAGGCAAAGTAGATGGTTTGGAATTCCTTAGTGAATATGACTTTGATATAAAACATATCAAAGGTAAAGAGAACAAGGTGGATGATGCACTCAACATGAGGGTGCATGAGATGCATGCTACAACCGTTAGCATGTACCAATCATATTTGAAGGAAATAATTTTACAGGCTGTAAAATTAGATCATAAATACATGGAGGTAAAGGAAAAATTTCAACAAGGTGATTTATAGCATAAAAGTGAAGAAAATAAGCCGGAAAATGATGAAATTCTCATGTACATGGCATAATTTATGTGCCAAATTCTCAGGAATTGAAAATTTTGATTTTAAAAGAAAATCATAATGTGCCTTATGTTGGGCACCTCGGTTACTAGAAAAAATTTACAGTTGTCAAGAGCCAATATTATTGGCCAGGTATGAAGAAAGAGGTTGCTCATTTTATTTGCAGGTGTTTGAAATGTCAAAAGGTCAAGACTGAGCACATACACCCAATTGTTCTTCTACAACCATTACCCATTCCTGAGTGCAAATGGGTAGTTGTAACAATAGATTTCATTACGAAGCTACCCAAAACAACCAAGAAACATGATTCCATCATGGTGGTGGTGGATACGCTTACTAAAGATGCCCACTTTATTGCAGTAAAGCTCACTCACAAGGAAAACAACATTGATAATAGTTATATGAGAGAAATTGCTCGACTACATGGTATACCCAAGACAATTGTGTCTGACAGAGATCCCAAATTTACATCAAATTTTTGGAAAGGATTATTCAAAGGATTTGGGACCAATCTGAACTTTAGCAGAACCTATCACCTAGAGTCAGATGGGAAAACAAAGAGGGTGAATCAAGTGATTAAATATATGTTAATGATGTATGTGATATATAAACCATACAAATGGGAGGATTACTTACATTGGGTGGATTTTTCTTATAACAATGGGTATCAAACATCTCTAAAGATGAGCTCATTTGAGGCACTTTATGGCAGAAAGTGCAACACACTAGTGAGTTGGGACAACCCAATAGACAAAGCAGTGGTTGGACCAAGAATTACTCTGGGAAATGGAAGAGCAGATGGTGAGAATAAAACAAAATTTAAAGGTTGTCCAAGACCGACAGAAAAGTTACACTGATAAAGGAAGAACTCACATGGAATTGAAAGTGGGTGACCATGTGTTCTTGAAAGCAAAAGACAAAACAATTTCCCCGAAGTTGGAAAAATTTTCAAAGATGACAACTCGTTATTGTGGGCCATTTGAAATCCCGGAGAGGATTGGTCCTGTAGCATACATGCTTGGATTACTTGCATCAATGTGCATTCATAATGTATTCCATGTATTATTGCTTAAAAAGTATGTATCTTATGCTAATCATGTCATTGATTGGAATGTGAATCAGGTGGATCAAGAAGGCGAATTTCAAGTGCAACTAGTTTGCATATTGGACCAGAAGATCTAGTAGCTTCGAAATTGAGCCATAGGGCTAGTAAAGGTCCAATGGACATGGTATGGTCCTGAGGATGAAACTTAGGAGCATGAGGATGCAATGTAAGAAGAATACCTGCATCTTTTTGAATACTTTTAAAGTTTTGATTATATATGTGTATATATTGCACTGAGGACAGTGCATAAATAAGGGGGAGGGGAATGTGATACCCCTAGGCCGAACCCAAATTGTACATATAAATGTAAATGAACACATAGGCTGGTGAGACATGACATTTTGAGGCTAGAGTGCCTTTGTGGTTATCAGGATGGAGAGACCGATGCTAAAATGACCAGTGAGCCATCATTGTAATATGTAATCACACACAAATATTAATGAAAACACATAATTGCTATAGACCAACCATGTAAAAGAGTATGGGGGGATAAAATCCACTAGATAAGAAAAGGGGGATACAAGTTTAGTAAAAGGGGATAAGCTAGGGGGGATTAAGCCCAAAGGAATATTATATTAATATTCCTTAAAGTATAAAGTATGGATATTTATTTTATTCTAAGTTCTAAGGATGGGGACAAGTGGGGGTCAAGTGGGCCCAAGGTATTTCCCAACATGACAAGTGTCAAGTTGGAAATATGCATACATATAGTTTGGACTTAGTTCATTTTCCTACGATTCTATATTCATTCCTTCACTCACTCAGTTATCATCCGTACCCTACTTTTACTGTACCTAGAAATATTAGGAGCGGAAGAGGTGTGTTTTCAGGCCCATGGACTATTGAAGAAGCGGGTTGTCAGGCCCGTGTGCATTCTCTCTAGGTGAGAGAATTTCTGGGAATTAATTCCCAAGGTGCCAAGGTGTAGCTACAAGGCTCTGAGACTTCCTGTCTGGCATGTTGTTGAAGCCTCGGAAGGGAAGTGGGGTATCTTAAGGACTATTGAGCAGAGAAGGGGCACACTTCTTAGGGTGGGACAAACATGTGGGGAATGAGGGACTGTAGGATGTTAGCTTGAGTTGGCACCTGATTCTGAGATTTTACTATCTAGGAGACCTTATCCTGAGTTAGGATTCCCTTTCCTAGGTGGCGTTTAAGCCCCAGCTTGGGGGTGACCCACTGCTGAGAGTTTTAAGCACCGTGGTCTAAGGCTGGGAGGAACGTTGAAGGTATGCACACAATTGGTGTTATTTTTATCAAAGACAAGTTTCAATTGTGTGTTAATATTTGTGAAATTATTTTCATGGGTTTTTCCTGTGTAACTTGCATGTATATTTCTGTTATTATTTTGTATGTGTTGGCACAGGGGTAGACCCGGGGTAGATGCAGTCTCACTCGAAGCAACGAGGAGGGGGTTGCAGGACATATATGTCTACAACCAGGGGAATATCAAGTGGATATTGTATAGCAACAATCACAACATTCATATATCACTTATCAACAAGATCTACTTTACGCAGCTATAGATCTTGATCTAACACAATAATGCAAATAACATTATAATAATGATAGATATTAGAGCATCAATCACTCACACAACACAAAATATACATGGTTCACCCTCTCTCTAGGGCTACATCCACAGAACTGTGCTTATGATATATTAGTTTAAATCTTACAATTATGATCTGCGCTCTTGGCCAGTAGATCCTCTCTCTTCTTCTCTCTTTCTCTCCCCCTTCCTGCGCACCCAGCTACAGGATCTGATCTTTGTACCCAACTGAAGACCTTACAATACCAGAAGGCTCTCACCCTCAACACTTCTCTCTCACAATACTATGACCTCTCACCACAACAATAGAGATAAATCAATAACAATATCATCCCCCTCGATCCAGGTCCTCTTGATATTTATTTATACATTACAATACCTCACCGACAACCTTAGGCCAAAACCTAGGTGTCAAAACCCTAATTACCAAAAACCTAGGTGTCTAAAACCCTAGGTCAACTTGATCCACTTTTTCCAGGCTTCGCCAACCTGTCTTTCCTTCCTTCTCATGCGGTGCTCCAAAGAATCCAACGGTGGCTTCTTTCGTTTGCTGAGTTGTACTCGATCCCTCCTCCTTGCTGATCTTTCATCCGCGATCTCCTCTTCCAACAGTTTTCTTTTCCCATACTTCGCTCAGTCTTCTTTTCTCTTTTGCTCACTTCGACCCAGTGACAGTCACTGTGTCTCTCACGAAGTTCGCTTTTTACCTTTTCTTCCTTGTTCTCCGCTTCCTTTCATAACTAAGGGCCAACATGCCCCCAACACTCACCTGCGACTTGTCCCGAGGCACTTCAGATCTAATCTTCTTGTTTTACTTCGACTGTGGACTACGTAGTGCAGCCCTTTATTTCCATTTTATGCCTCCTTTCCATCCTTATGCATACTTTATTTTCTTTGTCTGGTACCCAATTTCAAATGCACCTGGTACCTAGACCCTTGTCTCCTTGATTCTACTGGGAGTTATGAGGAAGCTGGTTGTCATAGTAAAACTTCATCCGACTCCCATTCACCAAGCCTTCCTTCCAGTCTCCTTTCAATATCTTCAGTTGTGCAACTCCTCCTTCTGTAACATAGGCAATCTCATATGGTTCGAGCCAATGTGTCCTGAACTTCCCAGGGTGTTTGATAAACTTACTGTCATATACTAGTACTAAATCACCTTGTTTGAATATCTTCTTCTTGATATGTCTGTCGTGATAGGCCTTTTCTCGCTCCTTCTGAACTTGCTGATGGAAGCCTGCAATGAATCTGTCTTCTTCTAGTTCGACCAACTGTGCTAGCCTCTCATGAACATCGCCAGTATTGTCCATGTTTGTAAATGCAACAAGTCTTAAGCTTGGTACCAAGTACTCCATCGAGACAACAACTTCCAGACCATAGACCAACTTGAAGGGGGTCTGTGTTGTTAATTTCTTGCAAGTGGTTCTATAGGCCCAGAGTACTGCTGGTACTCTTAAATCCCAATCATCCCTGTTCACATTGCAAATCTTTGTTAATGCTATCTCCAGGATTTTTTTGAATGCTTCAACTGTTCCATTTGCTTGTGGATGGTAAGGTGTGATCTTCTGATGGTGGACTGCAAATTCTTCAGTCAGGGCTTCAACTGTCTTATTGATGAAGTGTGTAACTTTATCACTAATAAGGATCTTAGGGCATCCAAACCTGGTTATTATGTCATCAAATATAAAAACGCGTAGCTATAGTTTCACTACAATCCTGGACTGCTCTTGCTTCAGCCCATCTAGTCAGGCATTATGTTGCAGTGATAATATACCTTGCTCCTGTGCACTTCCTTGGTGGGTTTATAGGTCCCACGAATTCAATGGCCCACTTGTCAAATGCTTGTAAAGTCATTTTTGGTGCTAATGGAATTTCATCTCTTTGGGATGGCTTTCCAACTCACTGGCATACATCACATGCTCTGGCATAGTCTTTAGCATCTCTATGTAACGTAGGCCACCAAAGGCCAGCTCCGAGAATCTTCTGCACAGTTTCTTTCCCTATGTAATTTCCTCCTACAATGCCTTCATGAGCTTCTTCGAGGATCATAGGGTGCTCTGCCTCCATCACACATCTTCTTAGTATCTCATCAGGTCCCATTTTGTACAACTGTCTAGCTATAAGTGAGAAGTCTATAGCTCACACCACTAGTTGTTTCTTCTGAGGAATTGTGTACTCACCTGAAGCCATTCCTGTTGACATGAACTGGACTATGTCTGCGAAGTGGTCATCAATGTTTCTAATGGTGAGCAGTTGTGCATCCGGTAATGTATCCTCTAGACTGGTAGGTTCTTCGCCATGTTCCAACCTCAACAGGTGGTTTGGGCCCTTGTTCATTCTTCCTGGCTTAACTATGATCTCAAAATCATATTCTTGAAACAACAGAATCCATATGCATATTCTCCCCCCCAACACTGGCTTGTTGACTAGGTACTTTAGCGCGGAGTGATCGATAAACATTTTAAAGTGTCCTCCCAACAAGTAGTGGTGAAATTTATGTAATGCATACAACATGGCTAATCCTTCTCTTTCTGTAGTGGTGTAATTAATTTTAATTGCAGATAGATTTCTACTGGAAAATCCTAATGGATGATCAATGTCCCCTTCTCCAAGTTGTTCTAGTACTGCTCCTAATGCAATGGAAGATGCATCAACATGCACATGAAATTCCTTGCTCCAGTCTGGAAAGACTAGAATAGGCACAGTCACCATATTTTGTTTCAGTGTGTCGAAGCTCTGCTGGCATTCATCTATCTAACCAAACTGACAGTCTTTCTTTAGTAACTTCTCCATCAACGCAATAATCTGAGCATATCCTTTGATAAATTTCCTATAATAGCCAGTATGTCCTAGTGCAGAGTGCAGTTGTTTGACTGAGGTGGGAGGTGGAAAATCAACTATAATTACAATTTTGGATGGATCCACCAACAATCCTTGCTTGCATACAATATGACCTAATAATACTCCAAATTGTGAGAAGAAGATGCACTTCTTCAAATTCAAAGAAATTTGAAATTGGCTGCATTTATCCAGCATTAGCCTTAGACATTCAATATGATTTTTCAACAAACTAAAAATAGTCCAGTCATCAAAGTATGTTTCTAAAAACTTATGCAAAAATTCTTTGAACGCTTCAACCACCACCCTGGAAAAGATGGTTGGGGAATTCTTCAATCCAAATGGCATTACTGTATATTGGTAGGATCCCCACTCTATGGAAAATGTATTCTTATGGCAGTCCTCCTTGGAGATGTAGATTTGATGGTATCCTGAAAACCCATCTGTAAAAGAATATACTTCTTGGCCTCCCACGTTATCCAACACTTTGTCTGTGAATGGTGTAGGGAAAGGATCATGTAGACAAGCATCATTCAAATTCCCAAGATCTATGCAGATACTGATCTCACCCGTCTTCTTATCTTGCACTACCATGGGGCTAATCCACTCTGACTCTTCGACAGGTTCAATAATCCCTGCTTCCAACATTCTGTCGAGCTCAATCTTCACTTTTTCCTTATATTTCGGGTTCAATCTGTAGGGTATTTTCTTGACTGGCTTTGCATTTGGTTTCAAAGGTATTCTCATCTCTCCCATAGGTCCTTTGATACCCTTCATATCAGTGAACTTGGTCGGGAACAAGTCCAGATACTCGTGTAATAATTCTGTAATTTTGTCAATGGTAGCAGCGTCCCAGTAATCTTCGACATTGGAAAGATTTTGTGTCTCCTCTATCCCAATATTGACTTTCTTTATCTTTATCGGCTGTCCAATGAATGAAAATTCAACTCCTGGTCCTTCCACATCTCTCTGGCCTTTTGTTTTTGTGATATTCACCTTCCTTGGATCATCGTCTTCGTCAGCATTAATGTTGTAGCAGATCTGCAGTTTCTGGAGGAGCGCAGTCCATTCGTCCTCTTCTAGTGCCCAAGGGAGGCTAAATGACTCTTCAAACACTTTCAGTCTTACAATCTGTTATGCTTGGTCTACTGAAGGGTATTCACCTTCAAATAAAAATGTGATTACAAAATTCTGAGTCATACCTTCCCAGTCTGCAGTGATGAGGCACAACTCTTCTTGAAGGTACCAGTTAGTCGGGGTGGTATCCAGCATATTGACAAATCTGTGTACCCATTATTCTCTAGGAATGTCACTCCAGGCCTCTTTGTAGATTTGTATATGATCCTTTGGGCAGCTTCGACCTGTGTATCTTACTTTGAAGCTTCCTACTTGTGCTGAAAACTGCGCTGTCATCAAGGCTCGACATTGTGTCCAGTCTATAATATTGCTTTTATGTGTCCCCCACCATCTTGCTAGTGTGGATTTCAGGGCCTCGTCCATAGCCAACAACCTCTATTGTGCTGGTACAATTTATTCAAAGTCCATCAAGAAGGATTCTAGGGGATTCAGACCATCAAAGGTAGGTAAGTTACTTATGGTTGTACCAATCCAGCGAACTTCTCTGGTCAGTCGAGCACATCTTCTTGTGGATACTTCATAAATCTGGTTCTACCAGTTCTCCAACACTTCTTCTAACTCTGATGAACACATGCTATCACTTCGCCAACTCAGGTTTCCATCGACAGTAGGGTTGTTATAATCCTGTTGTCTGGATGTTAATTTGTAAATGTTTTCCAGTTCAAATGCGTGGTCTTCTTCTCTGATAGGTTCTATATATCATGGGCCCTCATCTGGATATAAAGGTGCAATGACCCTAAGGCCAAATCTCTCAAATGTCATGCGTCTTTTCTTTATATCAACAACAGTGGAATTGTCGAAGGCCCAATCAATTCCCAGTAATGTAGGCTAAGGGCATCTATCATCAACAATTTCAATTACCTCAAAATCTGCAAAGGTTTTTACTCCATCGATGTCCACTGGGACATGCTCTAATCGTCCAAATGGGCTGACAACTTGCTGATTAGCCATGCGAAGCCTGATAGGGGAATATATCAGCTTGGTTTTTCCCATCAGTGCCCAAGTTTTCTTCATCATGACATTGACCTCCGACCCTAAGTTGAGGACCACATAGTCTATCTCATACTCTCCTATCTGAGCATTCAAGTGTAATTCCTTATGTGTCCTTCTCTTATTACCAATTTGGTGTACTGCCCTATTTAGTAGGGGGTCTATCTTTCCTAGCTCATATTGTTTAACCAGATTTTGCAGTTCATGTAGATCTTTCCCATCTTTAAGCAGGTCTATAAACATATATAAGAAACTGACAAGTTTACTTACCTCTTCCCCCCCTCTATTTGAAGCATACTGATCGAATGTGTGAGGCATTTCATATTCTCTTATTTATGGTTGTGTTTTTGAAGAAGACGCTTGATATTCTTTGAACTCTTGCCTTACTTCCTCAAAGATTTTCCTTTCTTTCTTTGCATAAAAAATATGGGTCTTTTCTACAGCTTTTCTGACTCCTGAGTCTTCTGCAATCTTCTCTTTGGTCACTCTATCCTGTCCCATAGAAACACCTCCTCTTGTAATGACAATGACTCTAGGATCAGCTTCGTGAGGTTCCGCTTTGATTAATTGGATTTGTGGGTTCTGCTGAGATCCTCGACTTTCTTGAAGTTTAGCCAACAACACAGGGCATTCCTCTATGCCATGCTTGACGGAGTTATAGTAACTACAGGTTGTGCAAGGATTCTGACAATCCCTTACTAAATGTCCTGGCTGTGTGCAGTTGTAACAGATTATTTGTCCTCGGCCTCGACCCATACCTCCTCCTCGTCCTCGCCCTCTGAATCCACCACGAGGATTGAATTTTACTCTCCCTGGAGAGTTGTACTGCAGAGTGTTTCCTTCTTGTTGTACTTCGCCTTGAATCTTGTATGTATCCCTCGACCTTTGATGCATGAGATCATAAGCTCTACAATATCGATCATCATGCCCGACTGATTTATAGAATGTACAATACAAGTTTGTGGGTGTCTGAACATACTTTTGCATGTAGTAGCACTCACCTGGGTGATGCCTATTTCTGCATACATTGCACCAGGGTGGGTTAACTTGCTTCAAGGGGCTCGACGCCCCTGAGGCCAAGTACTCATGAAATAAGGGACAATGTTCCTTATCATGGCCTTTAGATTTACATCTTACACACCAGATATCTTCCCTTTTGTCTTTTACCTTATCTTTCTTCATATCCTTGACTTGTAAAGACAAACTCGTCAACTGGCTCATGATCTGGCTAATGCCTGAGCTAGATTCTCCCATGAGTGCTAATTCAAGATTCATAGAGATATCCAAAGCTTCTGCTTGTGATGCAATCTTCTGCTGCATCAGAGGGACTCTGATGTGTGGTAACAACGCTGCGATGAACCATTCTTTGTTTTGTTCATCAGGGATCTGAAAAGTTAATCGACCTATTAGGGTCTTGAATCTATGATTGAACTCCCAAACAGGTTCTGCTACCCTTTGTTTAATCTCTTTTAGTTCTGTAATACATTGTGACTCTGAATTAGGTTTCTTAAACTCTACAATCAACGCATTCTTGATCTCATTCAGTGGCTTAGGCTGTGCCAGTCCTTGGACAAGTTTCATGTACCATCTCAGCGCATGATCCCTTAGCGTAGTGCTGAACTGGGTCCTCTTGATGGCTTCATTGGTGATACTCTTATTATTCCATACGGCTTCACACATAAACCAATGTTGATCTAGGTCTTCAGATCCATATCCTCTAAAGATAGGGAGTCTCATTTCATCTTCCATAGAACTGACTAGGGTTCTTATCTGAATAGATGTTGAGCTACCAGTAATAGTGCTCTGAGGACTTTGGTGGTTCTGACTATTCTGACTACTAGGTACTATTGGGACAACAGGAGGATCAACGTTACTTACTTCAGTAGTTCACACGGTTCCTAAGGTTTCTGGCTCGCTTTGGCATAGTTCTTCAGCTTCTGCTTCTTCTGTTCTGGTGGGCTCTGGATGCTCTTCATCGGTTAGATCTACCTCTTCTCCACTGTAGAAACCCTCTTCTCCGTAGTTTTTCTTAAACAAGTTCTCAAGGTGACCCCCTCAGAATACTTTCCCACTGCGCGTATGTCCTGCTTCTATGTCGCTATCGCTATCTGAATTTCTGAATATTAGCCTTCTCAGATCTAGCCGATCTACTGTATCTTCAGGATGTGGTTTTCATGCAAGAGCATCTTGATTCTCAGCCTCAGAAAATGCAAAAAATTTCCTCTAGGTCTCTTGAAGAAGTATCTCTCAATCTGACTATATGATTCTCTTCTGTCAACAACAAATTCGGTGATATACCCTCCGAGGGTACTATCAAACCAATGATCTACAACTCTGGATACAGTGTTGTTGACTCTCTTGACTTTCTGGATCAACACTGGTGTCCAACCCATAGGAGGTCTAGATCTAATCTCGAAATGGGTATCGACTAACCTAGCCAACCACTCAAACAATTCCCGGTGGATTCCTCCAAAGAAGATCTCGTGAATGTCAGTGAAGATGTATCTTTGTAGCCAATCTTCAGTACTTAGTTTAGGGTTCTTGTTCTAGGCTTCAACGAAGCCTTTCTCTTGATCCTCTATCCACTTCTGAATCTCTGTCTTCGATGGAAACCACCTTGACATTCCCTTACACAGATTCTTTTCCCAACAACAAAACCATTTGTTGGCACATGGGAAGACCCAGGGTTCACTCCAACAATGCACCAACAATCCCTAGCTACCGGCCCTTTCAACAACACTTGTGAAGGAGATGCAGTCTCACCCAAAGCAGCGAGGAGGGGGTTGCAGGATAGAGATGTCTACAACCAGGGGAATATCAAGTGGATCTTGTATAGCAGCAATCACAACATTCATATATCACTTATCAGCGAGATCTACTCTGCATAGCTATAGATCTTGATCTAACACAATAATGAAAATAACAGTATAATAATGACAAAGATTAGAGCATCAATCACTCACACAACACAAAATATACGTGGTTCACCCTCTCTCTAAGGATACGCCCACAGAATTGTGATTATGATATATTAGTTTAAAGATTACAGTTCTGATCTTCTCTCTTGGCCAGTAGATCCTCTCTCTTCTTCTCTCTTTCTCTCCCCTTGTTGAACACCCAGCTACAGGATCTGATCTTCGCACCCAGCTGAAGACCTTACAATACCAGAAGGCTCTCACCCTCAACACTTCTCTCTCACAATACAATGACCTCTCACCACAACAATAGAGCTAAATCAATAACAATATCATCCTCCCCGACCCAGGTCCTCTTGATATTTATTTATACATTACAATACCTCACCGACAACCTTAGGCCAAAACCTAGGTTTCAAAACCCTAATTACCAAAAACCTATGTGTCTGAAACCCTAGGTTAACTTGATCCACTTTTTTCGGGCTTCGCCAACCTGTCTTTCCTTCCTTCTTGCGCGGTGCTTTAAAGCATCCAACGGTGGATTTTTCCATTTGTTGAGTTGTCCTCGATCCCTCTTCCTTGCTGATCTTTCATCCTCGATATCCTCTTCCAACGGTTTTCATTTCCCATACTTTGCTCCGTCTTCTTTGCTATTTTTCTCACTTCAACCCAGTGACAGTCACTGTGTCTCCCGTGAAGTTCGCTTTTTACCTTTTCTTCCTTGTTCTCTGCTTCCTTTCATAAACAAGGGCGAATAGTATGAATCTGTGCATTTGCAAAGTAGTTTATGAATTAAATTAGTATTAGAGATCAAAATTTTAAGTGGCATAGCCCAGTAGGTGGTTGGGGATGCTACAACTCATAATTTTGGCGCTCAAACTTATGAAGGTTTATGACGAGGTCTAAGCCATAATATTTCGAAAACACATGAACCTATAGAACGTGTAACCTCTAAGCTTGCAATTTTTTGTTATAGACTCTACCAAAAAAATCCCATCCTTTGTGGTAGTTACCTATGCATATTCATCCACCATGAAATTAGCAACACCCCAAAAATCTTATTCCATCTCTGCATCGAAAAACAATGTCCCCAAAATACCTCGAAGTCTTCTCAAGACCACACTGTGAGCGAAAACTCTTTGAGAATGTCTTTTCAAAGATTCAACCATGAACTTGTAGACCACATGCTTATCCCTTTTCAAAAGACTCTATGTGGGAAACCTGTCGTGGGTTTTCTTTGCCTAAACAATAACACATCAAATATTGTTATCCTGTAACTGCGCATCCCACAAATTCATCGAATGTATGCTCCACACAAGATATAGGATTCATTATTCATCCAATGCCAATTTAATTCTAGTAAATCTACTCTCATTCCTGCAAACCTAAACCTAATCCTCCAAACCTTCCCACACATGTATATGCTTCCACCCTGCTTACCATTCATAAGTGAAAAGACTGCTCTTATACATGTATCACTCAACTTGACCTCTCACACACATAAGATCCCTATGGAGTGGAAGAAGTACCATACAATACATGAAATCTCAGATATTTAGTGGACATATTTATATCAAATTAGTTATTATAGTACAAAAGCTAATAAATGTTTTTGGATTTCAAGTCTTGAAGGACCAATGAAGTAAGCAACAAATAAGGAATAAACTAATGTTGATTAAGGTCAGTTGTCATTGATGCCAACCCTTGAAGAAAGTCCCGTAGCACAAAGGTTTGGGTAATGGACCCAAGATTGTTTGATGTAAATATGACTCATTATTTTTTTATCATGGTTTATAAGAAGTAAATATGGATGAACTCCAAAGTGGTCCCCTTATGGTGAAATCCCTCACAGGATGCCACTTTGCGGAGTAAGAGAACCCATGCTTAATTATGGAATAATGAGATGAAGGACAGTGAATTTGTCAGGGAACATATCCTATATGTATAGTGCTTGTCATTCCATTTCCGGTGGTATGTATAACGTCACATAACTCCTCACAGTTAGAGAGTTATGACCATGTGAAGTTGGAGAACCCAAGTTTGGGTAATAAACCCAAGTTTGATTGATGGATAATGGTATGCTTTTTTCTATATTTGAACGTAATACTATTCTAGATGGATATTACATGTCATTCCATTTCTGGTGGTATGTGGAATGTCACATGACTCCTCACGGTTTGAGAGTTATGGCCTTACGAAGTTGGAGGACCCTCATATGTCATCTAGAAGCCCCAAAAGGTCAAAGTAGTCAAAGTGGTTTAAGAGATTTTAAAAGGTAAATAATAAAGTGAA
>SNQJ01S0054065.1:81583-91974 GCA_010110895.2 Picea sitchensis
TCAGAGTGTTGCCATCAATGCCAAAGGGGGAGATTGTTGATTAAGGTTGGTTGTCATTGATGTCAACCCTTGAAGAAATCCCCGTAGCACAAAGGTTTGGGTAATGGACCTAATATTGTTTGATGTAAATATGACTCATTATTTTTTTTTCATGGTTTATAAGAAGTAAATATGGATGAACTCCAAAGTGGTCCCCTTATGGTGAAATCCCTCACAGGAAGACACTTTGCAGAATAAGAGAGCCCATGCTTAATTGTGGAATAATGAGATGAAGGACAATGAATTTGTCAGGGAAAGTATCCTATATGGATAGTGCTTGTCATGCCATTTCTGGTGGTATGTAGAACATCACATAACTCCTCACGGTTAGAGAGTTATGACCATGTGAAGTTGGAGAACCCAGGTTTAAGTAATGGATCCAAGTTTGATTGATGGATAATGGTATGATTTTTTCTATATTTGAAGGTAATAATATTCTAGATGGATAGTACATGTCATTCCATTTCTGGTGGTATGTCTAATGTCACATAACTCCTCACGGTTTGAGAGTTATGGACTTACGAAGTTGGAGGACCCTCATATGTCATCTAGAAGCCCCAAAAGGTCAAAGTAGTCAAAGTCGTTTAAGAGATTTTAAAAGGTAAATAATAAAGTGAAGTGATGAGTGTATTATAATTCAAAGCGAATACAAAATAGATTATTTCAATAATAAATTTAATGGAGAAATTAGAAGTGGGTTAACCCTAAAATAAGGAAAGTGGGCCAAGTGACCTATTCGACCTAAGATTCGTCCAGATCAAAACAAATATCCAAGTCAAATCCTTTCTGCAGGAAAACAACAAGAATTCATAGTTAGAAAACTATTCGTGTTTCCAAAAGGTTGGGGACGGGGGTAAGAATTTCATCTTCTTCTTAGTTAACTAGTTCTCTTGAACCCTCATTGTTGGAATATTTAACAATATTGAGATGGGGGGGGGTGAATCGATGTTACATACTTTTAACAATAATAAAACCCCTTTTAACTTCCATTAATCATTCCAAAGTTTATAATTAATAATGGAGAGAACTAACCATGTCAACAAAGTCACAATACACATATATTTTACATGGAAACCCAAATGGGAGAAAACCAAAAAATAATTCTTTAATAAAATATGGTAGGCACCAATCTACTACTACAATATTTGTAGGAACCAACTTGCTAGAGACACCAATGTCCTTTATTGAGCACCAAATCAAAAATAAGGTTTGAATGCACCAACCTACAGGAGACACCAATATCCTTGGCTGAGCACCAACTCATCTCTTCTTGTAGGCACCAACCTATAGTTGCAGTATTTGTAGGCACTGACCTGCAGGAGACACTAATCCCCTAAAGCTACCAATAATATCGGATTGACTGCTTTCTTCAAGATTTAACCTACACTAATATGTTTCTTTGTCTCTGCTATCATAATACTCTCCACCAACTTACATTCTTCATGAATTTAGAAATTCCTTAGACCTTGCACATCTCAACCACTGTTAGAAAAATACCAATTCCTTTTCTTTCATTCTTTCATATCTTCAAACCTTAGAGTTACATAGCCTTCTCTCTCACTTCCTTTATAGAACCATTATTCTTATGAGCCTCATATCCTCTACTCTTCACATTTATGCTTCTACTTCCTTGCTTTATTCATGTTCACTCACCCATCAAAACAATCTAGGCATCATTATTTATAAACTTCCTCTATTCACACTTTGTCCACATACCAAAATGTGTTCAAGAAGTTGGCTCCAAGTCGCTCGATTCTCCATCAATTCAGTATGCAAAACACCTCCATGAAAAATCAGTCTTGGTTTTTCTATTGCACACAATCTTGTTCACTGCTCCTCAACTCTCAACCATCGTTGGATCAATATCTCTATTGAATCACCACTATCGATCTACAATCGTGTTCATCGAGATCATCGAGGTACCAAAACACTCAACATTACTTCGATGCACAACAATATTCCAATAAGATCTCAATTGAATCGTCACCGTCAATCTGCGATCGAGTTCATAGGGATGACCAAGATACTAAGCCCTGCATGTTGAAATATTAATTGTTGAGAGATTAATTATTGAAAGATTAATTGTTGAGAGATTAATTATTGAAAGATTAATTGTCAAAATATTAGTTGTTGAGAGATTAATTATTGAAATATTAATTGTTGGAAGATTAATTGTCATTGAATTGTTGAGATTGGTTGTCATTGATGTCAACCCTTGAACATGAAGTTAACAAGTTGCATGCCAAAGTAAATCCGTGTAAACAAAAGTTAACTAGATGCATGTTAGTTGCATGTCAAAGTAACTGTAAACAAAATTTAACACATGTGAGTTGTATGTCATCGTGAGATCCTTATTAAAAAAAATAGAAGAGTTAATTGAAAAATCACTTTTGAGAATAGAGGTTGGAGATCTGAGGCAGTAAGTTGAAGGCAAAGAAGTCCAGTGAAGGAATAAGTTTACATGAGCTGAGTGTACGAAGAAGAAGTTACAGACATAGGTTCTTTGAGAAAATCCACGACTTTTAGGAGGAAAAGTGCATACATCCACGGGTTGCAGTGAGGAAAATCATGGATACCCACGAGTCGACACAACAACAAATCCTTGTGATTAACTTCCTTTTTAGTTCCCTTTTTTTCTTCCACTGTCTGTTTTAATGTATTTTTCTCCATTTTTTTTTGAAAAAGTCAATGCTATTTATCAGGATGGCACTATTTTGTGTGTTATTTACGTCAAGCAACATAATTCGACACTAAATGAGGCACTATTAGAGCCTAATTTAGCACTTAACTTAGCACATGCTTTAGCGCCTACTTTAGCGCCCAATTTTGCGCCCAATTTAGTGCCAAGTGTAGATTCCAGTTTATCTTCGAGTTTGGCTTCTAGTTTAGCTTCTAGTTTAGCTTCTAGTTTATCTTCCTGGTTAGCATCCAACTTAGCTTCCTTTTTAGATTTTAGTTTGGCTTCCTATTTGGCTTCCAAATTAACGCCTACTGTGCCTACATAGTTAATTTGTTGAGTTATTGGGGGTTAAGTGGGCAGGGGCTTTGGGGATTAGGGTATTTAGGGATTTGGGGTCTAGGGATTAAGGGTTAAGGGATTAGGGGTTACAATTTAAGGGATTAAGGGTCAAGGGATAAGGTATTTGGGGCTTAGAGGTTAGGTAGTTTAATGTTTATTTTCTTAAGGATTATATATAGTCACGTGATTAATGACATCCATTGACCCCACACATACTATTTTATATTTTACATGTATCATTGTCATCATTCGTCATTTCCATATGTATAATATTTGTCGGAACTCTCTTGAAATGTCATGGAACTTCCAATACACCCATCACAAATGTCTTCCACTGACCCCGCACAATGAGTAGTGAATGAGGCCAACATTGAAATTTCTTCAATATGTGCTTGTATGCATCAAAATTTGACATGGTTAGACTAGACACATGCCTTGACGGTATGGGAGGGTTTCAAGACTCAAGGATGTATTATTTACCCACATAATCTTTGATATCATCCATGTTTGCGTCAACATTCATAATGGACGTGTCATTGTCATTGTTTGTCATTTCCATCTGTAGAATATTTGTTGGAACTCACTTGAAATGTCATGGAACTTCCAATACACCCATTATAAATGTCATCCACCGACCCTGCATAGTGAGCAGTGAATGGGGCCAATGTTGAAATTTCTTCAATATGTGCCTGCATGCATTGAAATTTGACATGGTTAGACTAGACACATGCCTTGATGATATGGGATGGTTTCAAGACTCAAGGATGTCTAATGTCCCCACATAATATTTGAGATCATTCACGTTTGCATCAAAATTCATCAGGAATGTCTCATTGTCATCATTCACCGTTCCTTTCTATAGAATATTTGTCGAAACTCTCTTGAAATGTCATGGAACTTCCAATATACCCATCACAAATGTCTTCCACTAACCCTGCACAATGAGCAGTGAATGGGGCCAATGTTGAAATTTATTTAATCTATGCCTGTATGCATCAAAATTTGACATGGTTAGACTAGAAATATTCCTTGATGGTATGGGAGGGTTTCAAGACTCAAGGATATCTGATGTCCCCACATAATCTTTGATATCATCCATGTTTGCATCAATGTTCATAACAAACGTCTCATTTTCATCATTCGTCATTTCCATCCATAGAATCTTTGTTGAAACTCTCTTGAAATGTCATGGCACTTCCAATACACCCATCAAAAATGTCATCCTGCACTGACCCCACATATTGAGCAGTGAATGGGGCCAATGTTTAAATTTCTTCAAAATGTGCATGTATGCATCAAAATTTGACATGGTTAGACTAGACACATGCCTTGAAAGTATGAGAGGATTTTAAGACTCAAGGATGTCTGATGTACCCACATAATCTTTGAGATTGTCCATGTTTACATCAATGTTCATCATGCATGTCTTATTGTCATATTTCATCTTTCATCATTTTCATCTATATAATATTTGTCAGAAATCTCTTGAAATTTCATGAAACTTCCAATACACCCATCACAAATATCATCCACAACCCCACACAATTAGCAGTGAATGAGGCCAGCGTTGAAATTTCTACAAAATGTGCCTGTATGCATTGAAATTTGATGTAGTTAGACCAGACACATGCCTTGACGTTATGAGATGGTTTCAAGACTCAAGTATGTATGATGTCCCCACATAATATTTGATATCGTCCATGTTTGCATCAATGTTCACCATGGACGTATCATTATCATCATTCATCATTTCCATTTGTAGAACCTTTGTCAGAACTCTCTTGAAATGTCATGGAACTTCCAATACACCCAACACAAATGTCATCCACCAACCCTGCATAGTGAGAAGGAATGGGAGTCGGGACTAACGTTGAAATTTATTCAAACTGTGCTTGTATGCATCAAAATTTGATGTGGTTAGACTAGAGACATGACTTGATAGTATGGGAGGGTTTCAAGACTCAAGGATGTATGATGTGCCCACATAATCTTTGAGATCATCTAGTACATTTGCATTGACATTCATCATTGACGTATCATTTTCATCATTCATCATTTCCATTTGTATAATATTTGTCTAAACTCTCTTGAAATGTCATGGAAATTCCAATACACCCATCACAAATGTCTTCCACCGACCCCTTACAATGAGAAGTGAATGGGGCCAACGTTGAAGTTTCTTCAATTTGTGCCTATATGCATCAATATTTGACATGGTTAGACTAGACACATGCCTTAACGGTATGTGAGGGTTTCAAGACTCAAGTATGTATGATGTCCCTACATAACCTTCGAGATCGTCCACGTTTTCATCAATGTTCGTCATACACATCAATATCATTGTCATCATTCATCATTCCTTCTATATAATATTTATAAGAACTCTCTTGAAATGTATTGGAATTTCCAACATGCCCTTAACCAATGTCATTCATCGACCCCACATAGTGAGCAGTGAATGGGGCCAATGTTGAACTTTCTTCGAAATGTGACTGTATACGTCTAAATTTGACATGGTTAGACCAGACACATTCCTTGACAGTATGGGAGGGTTTCAATACTCAAGTATTTATGATGTCCCCACATAATCTTTGATATCGTCCATGTTTTCATCAATGTTCATCACGCACGTCGATCTCATTGTCATCATTCATCATTTCCTTATATATAATCTTTGTCATAACTCTCTTGAGATTTCTTAGAACTTCCAACATGCCCATCACCAATTTCATCCATCGACCCCGCACAGTGAGCAGTGAATGGGGCCAATGTTGAAATTTCTTCAAAATGTGATTGTATGCGTTGAAATTTTACATGTTTAGACTAGAAACATGCCTTGATGGTATGGGATGGTTTTAAGGCTCATGGATGTCATTCTCTTCATCATCACCATCATCATGGTTTTAATTTCCATTGTCATCATCATCACATTCATCATGACCCAATTTTTCCATCCATGCCAACAAACATCAAACCTGACATACCCATGTTTACAGTGAAACCTGATGAAGATGTCAATTTCCATCTATTTGTCTTTTTCTTTGTAGAAATTTCAATACAAATTAAGTATTTCCTGCGATTCTCCTGATCTAACAATTATACGCCACTATTAAATACAAAATCGCTTCTACTATTATTCTTGCGGAAAATTAAACCATGATCACAACCACGTTCACAAAGTGAAATATCAAGAACACATAACACAAAAGTTTTACCGGGAAAGTGTAAAGCTAAAAACCCCACTATCATATATTATGTATATCATGAATCAAGAAACAATCTCATACAAAACTCTAATCCAAGAGATCTCATTACAATAAAATCGTCTTACATTGTCATACACAAATCAACAAATACATGTGCCAATTCTCCATGTCCAGACAACCTGCCTCCTCTGCACAATCCCTGCAATTAGAATTCTCACAATGATTCAAATTACCTAGTTTTCACATGCTCATGAACATATCCACTGTATGTGTGATCAAATCACAACTGATAGCCAAACTATCCCTTTCACCTTTTATCTCAACTGGGTCTCCACTGGATCTGACATGCATGTAGTTAACCGTGGTGAATCTTCAGTTGCATGTGAGTTCACTGATTTACTGAACTCTCACTAGTGCATGTTTAGTTACAACTAGTACAAATGATCTTAACTCACTTAACTACACTTATAATTTTGTCACAACTCCAACTCACTCAGTTATGAATGAAATAATAGATTAATATTTATTGTCCAATTTATTTAAGGGAAAAGTAAATTAGACACATGTTTCTTGTTGACTTTTCAACACTCCCTCTCAACAAGAAAGGGATTATTGATCTAAAAATGAAGAAGACTTGAAATACTTGAACTTATTGCAATGTAACTGTTATGTTTTTAAAGCAAATGGATCAGTTTGCAACACATAGATTAAGGGATTATTCATGCAAATTACACATAGACAACAACATAATCAATGAACATAAGCACATAAACACAACAATTGGTAAAGGAGTTCACCCCTCTCTTGGGCTACATCTCCTGGTCCAGCTTCCAATGGATCATTATTATTAATTGCTCAAAAAGTGCTCAAAAACATGTCTTACAATGCTCAAACTGACAAACTGACTGCTCCAATGGCTTCAGAGCATCCAAAAACCCCTGTCTGGGCTCTTTCGACACCTCAATCGGTCGAAAAATGAAGAAGTTATGCCTCCTGGAAGTCCCCCCTTCAAGCTTGCTGTCTCTGCATCTACAAATTGCAGCCTTGTCAAATGAACCTAGCACACATGCAATAAATAGCGTGAAAACCCAGCACCGGGTGCAATCGTGCCAATGATGCAAACCGTAGGATGGTTAAGGGCGCGCCATCCCCTAACCGCCTAGCACCTGGGCACATGGGTCATAGGACCGCGTGTATTGGAAAAAAGGGCTTAACGGTTGAACCCCTCCAACTGTATTAACCCCCCCGCGCTCCAGTCATGGGCACATGGTATAATACCATAAGATCGTGGCTTAGAAACATAAAACCCACGCACACACAAACTGTCGGCTATATAATATATGGCACGGTCATATATACAATTGAAACGACCGCGGGCTGGGGCTAAGCCCCGACCCGACCCCCCGCCAACGGTCATATAATTTAAACTTAAATAAATATAAACTTTTTTATATATCAAGTCACAACTCATGGTCCATTGGTCGGACAGTCTTTGCAAAGGCACTCAAGTGGTGGGGAGGTCCGGGGGTCGAACCCCGTGGACTCCAATAATTTTACATACAACCAATAAACCGATAAAGGGGTGCCACGTGGCAGCCCATGATTGGGCCACGTGACACCCAGTCACTTGCCCAAACAATGCCACGTGTCAACCTCCCATTCGACCAACTGTCATGCAATAATTCACTGCCATGTCACCACATGTACGACTGTACGACTCTGCCACGTCAGCCTGTACGGACTGTACAGTCAGCATCAATTGTTTTTTACCTATTTGACTTAATGAACAGATCGCTATATCTCTCGTTCACGACGTCCGTTTGAGACGAAACAAGTTGCGTTGGGTTCGCAACGACGAGACCTACGCTCTCGTCCGGTTTGAAGCGATTCTGAGCACTTTGAAGTTTTGAGTAAAATTTGATCCCCTGATCACACCTCCCCATTGGGAAGATTTTGGACCTCCAAAAGACTATTTTCAGTCTATATGAAGATTAGGGTAAAGTTCCCTCACCTTTCCAACCTCAATCCACTTGGCCTTGCTTGGATTCGTCCCTTTAAGNTTTATTACTATCAAACCCTTGAGGTAGGGCAACACCATACAATGGATCCTATTATGGAAGGGATCCTCTCCTGTTCACTTGCCTCTTCGAGGGGGAAACCTTCTAATGAGCTTCAGATCCAAATACAATACTTCTCTTCATGTCCCATTACATTACTTGAACCCCTTTATATAGTACTACCATCACCTAAGAACATTCTAGAGGAAGAATCTTCTAGAAGTAGAACCTTCTAAGAAGTCCTCTTACATTTATTATATCTAACTACCCATTTATAATATCTAACTACCATAGTGGGCCTTATTTAATAATATAGTGGACCTACTCCACCTTACATTGAATGGCCTCCATTATTATCACTATGGGCCCTCTAGGCCCCCCCACTACCTCTCTAGCTACCTTACATAGCCCCCCACATATGACGTCATGCTAAAAAAGAGGATATTTTTCCCCTCTTGGGAAAATCATTTGGTAAGTGAGGGTTGGGCTATGTCATCCAAGACATCATCAAGGCCTTCCAAGTTTGATCTTTCTCATCCGACATGCGAGCCCCTGTGATCTAAAAATGAAGAAGACTTGAAATACTTGAAATTATTGCAATGTAACTGTTATGTGTTTAAATCAAATGGATCAGTTTGCAACACATAGATTAAGAGATTATTCATGCAAATTACACATAGACAACAGCATAATCAATGAACATAATCACATAAACACAGCAATTGATAAAGGAGTTCACCCCTCTCTTGGGCTACATCTCCTGGTCCAGCTTCCAGTGGATCATTATTATTAATTTCTCAAAAAGTGCTCAAAAACATGTCTTACAATGCTCAAACTGACAAACCAACTACTCCAATGGCTTCAGAGCGTCCAAAAACCCCTGTCTGGGCTCTTTCGGCACCTCAATCGGTCGAAAAAATAAGAAGTTAGGCCTCCTGGAAGTTCCCCCTTCAAGCTTGTTGTCTCTGCATCTACAAATTGCACCCTTGTCCAATGAACCTGACACAAACGCAATAAATAGCATGAAAACCCAGCACCGGGCGCAACCGTGCCAACAATGCAAACCATAGGATGGTTAAGGGCGTGCCAACCCCTAACCGCCTAGCACCTGGGCATATGGGTCATAGGACCGCGCGTATTGGCAAAAAGGGCTTAACGGTTGAACCACTCCAACTGTATTAACCCCCCCGTGCTCCGGTCATGGGCACATGATATAATACCATAAGACCGTGGCTTACAAACATAAAACCCACGCGCACACAAACTGTCGGCTATATAATATATGGCACGGTCATATATACAATTCAAACGACCGCGGGCTGGGGCTAAGCCCCGACCCGACCCCCCGCCAACGGTCATATAATTTAAACTTAAATAAATATAAACTTGATTATATATCAAGTCACAACTCATGGTCCGTTGGTCGGGCAGTCTTTGCGAAGGCGCTCAAGTGGTGGGGAGGTCTGGGGGTCGAACCCCGCGGACTCCAATAATTTTACATACAACCAATAAACCAATAAAGGGGTGCCACATGGCAGCCCATGATTGGTCCACGTGGCACCCAATCACTTGCCCAAAAAGTGCCACATGTTGACCTCCCATTAGACCAATTGTCATGCAATAATTCACTGCCATGTCACCACATGTACGGTCGTACGGCTCTGCCACGTCATTCTGTACAGACTGTACAGTCAGCATCAATTTTTTTTTGCATGTTTGACTTAATGAACAGATCGCTATATCTCTCACTCCCGACGTCCATTTGAGACGAAACGAATTGCGTTGGGTTTTCAACGACGAGGCCTACGCTCTCGTCCGGTTTGAAGCAATTCCGAGCACTTTGAATTTTTGAGCAAAATTTGATCCCCTGATCACACCTCCCCATTGGGAAGCTTTTGGACCTCCAAAAGACTATTTTCAATCTATATGAAGATGAGAGTAAAGTTCCCTCACCCTTCCAACCTCAATCCACTTGGCCTTGCTTGGATTCGTCCCTTTAAGACCAACTCGAAGATACTCCACATTTCCTCGTTTTGAAGTTCGCATTCTCCTGTCAAGGATGGTGTCTTC
>SNQJ01S0054066.1:23651-36161 GCA_010110895.2 Picea sitchensis
TGTGTATATATCATATATTCATTCAAGGACACTTGGGTCTGTTTCCATGTGTCTTCAGGCTGGCGTAGCAGGGGCAGAGATCCTGGTTTCCAGATGTGCCAGGAGGAACACACTTGCATCTGGCACAACATGTACTGCAAGCTCTTAAACACCTGTTCTGGCGGGATGCTTTTTTGCATCTTTCTCCACATGCTGCCGGGCAATCTGCATCAGAGAATTGAAACAACCAGTGATGGCAATGATCAGTGTTGAATTCATAATCAAAAGTTAAAACGACAGTACCAACAAACACTAACATCAACAATAGATGCAGGAGATAAACCCTGAATAAACTCAAGCAACAACAAATGATCCCTAAGATGACTATTGTATCAAAAAGAGAAAGTTGACAGCTATAACATCACCGTCAACAAACAAATAATGCTGTTGATGAGCCTAGAACTGCCCGAAAAAGTTAATCAACAACAAACTCATCAAGGCAAAGATGAACCTTGAATTCACCAAAAAGGTTAACAAAAACAACAAATCATGCAGAAGATAAACCCTGAACTCATAGGAAATGTTTAAAAAAAAGTTTAACAACAACAATGATGCAGAAGATAAACCATAAATTGATGAAAAGTTTAAATAACAAACAAACGAAGTTAAAATGTTGTTAAAGTTAAAATAAACCTGGAAGTCAATTTAAGGAAAACAATAAAATCGATAGCAAACAGCAAAACGATTGCTAAATCGAACTTTGAATTGAAAAGAAAATGCTGAAGCAGCAGTAAACATTAGGAAAAATTCACATGAGAGACAAAACTAAATAAATGATACAATCTAACAATTATAAATAATAGAATAGAATATAATCCGACTTTGAGAGCATATACCTATATGGTCTGCAGAAGCCATTCACATGAAAAAGCTAAATAAATGATCTGTCTAACAATTAATACAATACAATATAGTCTGACTTTAAGAGCATATACCTGTGGTCTGCAGAAGCATCCTGTTCATCCCATTTCTGTGCAGCTGGAATCATGGAAAAGGGAAGGGAAACCTAATCTCATTAGTTAAATATATCACATTGGACCTTCTAAGTCCTTTCATGAATATAACTCCTGATTTAGATAGTGGTAGAAATATACTCACCCCAACAGTGGTTGAAGCTCCAACCTCAGCAGCTTCCACATACATCTGTTTCATCAACCAGTAATGAGCTACAGATATAAAATAAGACTTCTATGAACTAAACTACATGAAAAAGGATAACAGTAGATCATTAAACATGTAAACTGAAATGGCAATAAAGAAGCGTACTTGTTACCTGAACAAGTACCATCATCACAAAATATATGACAAACAGCCTACTTGCAGAAGCCATGGGAGCTGCTTACACACGAATTGAGTATATACACAGAGAGGAATATGTTCAGACACAGGACAGCAAGAAGGCAAAGGCTTGCTGTATATGTAGATATACAATATGTATCTTCTTTCTTCTCTGTATGCAATGGAATGTAGAGGATGCTCTTAATTTATAGGGAGGAGACGAAAGATAAATCTCCCTTTCTGCCTGCATGTTGTTGGGTTTGTTTTCATTAAATTTCCCACGACGAAGTTGCTGCCATCTCATCACCGGCTTACGATTGCTTGATTAGGTGCTTCTCAATGCTGCTTACGTGTTTCCCAATGCTGATTACTTCGAATATAATGTTCAGGAAACATAAAATGTTTGGATTTTATTTTTATGAGGGACTGGGAAATGCCAAAAAGTGGTCAGCTTTTTGGATTTTTATTAGAGAATCTGCCGCAGTTTCCTTGTAGGTTATGGCACGTCGATGAATTTTCTTTTACGCATCTTCGCCAGTTGGCCGTGCTGTCGTGTCGGTGTGCATGGGAAATAATACTTATCAGGGGAGTTTTTCTTTTACGAAGTACACTTACTTTCGGATCAGTGTGTATCTAATTTGTTAAATTAAGATTTGCATGAAGGTCGAAGGTTTGGGAAAATTTGTTTATGTTTAATTAATTATGAAACATTGTAAAATAAAGATTGTATGGAGATTGTATGGTAGTTTAGTGTAAATTTGGAAATGGAGTGTATCTAGATGGGATCATTGAACTAGTTACTATAAAACTATTTTCAATTTGCTATAATTATTATTTATCTTTATTAAAGAAAAATTCAAAATCATTATTAAAAGGGAAATATATATATATATATATAAGTTGTCTATATCATTTTGTTTTTCATTTTTAACTATATGTTTACTAATTTATTTTCATTTAAAAAGAAATTCAAAATCACTATTAAAAAGAAATTACACATATGTCATCATACATAATTATATGTATATCATTTTGTATTAATCTAGTAGGAGTACACACTTTGTATTAATGATAAGAGAAAATCATAAATGCAATAATAATGAAATAAATGGATAGTAATAATGAGAGAACACACGGCATATTTATTTTTTTTCTTAGTTTTTAATATAAAAGGTACTAGGTACTTATAATCAAGTTGATTGAAATGCAATAATAATGAAATAAATGGATATTAATAATGAGAGAACACATGAGATTTTTACATTTTTTCTTAATTTTTTATATAAAAGGTATTAAGTACTTATAACTAAGTTTATTGATTATGTAATTAATTTCAAATATTGAAATGCGTGAAGGAAGCAATAAGACTTGAAATACATCAACCAATGAGCAATGAGAAAAACAAATATTTTTATTATATCAAAAAATATATATTTGTTTTATTAAGTTAAACATTACACTACACACATACATTTAAAATACAAGGCAAATTAATGTCAAATCAATAGCAAACTCATTGTTATATTCCCTTGGTAAGGACTAATAATGTAATGTGATAGCTAATATAATGGTCACATTAACATAATGTAAAAGGAAACATGATGTTCTTAAAATGTTCAACACACCATGGGAGAAAGAGTTTAAGACATGATCACCACATAACATATCCCTACACCATGGAATAAAGTATCATCTATTTTAAGGAAGTATCCTCTATTAGAACTTTAAGAGAATCCAATAATGTAATTTTTGGCAAAATTGTAACAATTTTGGAAGGACATAATTGTTGTTTTCAAGAAAAAATAGGTTCAACACCCTTGAATACTCTTATTTTAATTAGATTATGCAATGATGGATTTTGAGGATGAGAATCCAACCATGTAATTTTTGGAGGATAGAATTGTTGTTTTAAGGAAAAAATAGATTCAACCCTTGAATAACCTTATTGTAATTAGATTGTGCAAAGTTAACATTTGATATATGTAAATTCATCAATCATAATTGATTTTGGGAAGATTTCAAGTTAAAATTACTAGTTACTCTTCATGTTGTTATTATGAATAGCCAAAAAAGATAAATTCATAAAACCTTTAGAGTACTTATGTTTTAATCTCCCCTAGTTACACCTCATCTAGTGTACATGTCGATGCCAAGTTGTCTCCTATTATGCATTACATATATTAGAATATATACATGAGATACACATATGGAATGAGTTGAGAACACACTTGTTTTTGTTTTTATGAATGTATCTTAAATAATGGAAAATTTTAGGGGCTAAATTTTGCCCATGGGTTAATTTTTGATGACTTTTCCAAAAAAGATCCTGTAATTTCCATTTTTTTTTAAATGATTCACCCTCTAAAAGTCACAAAAAAATCTAGAAACAATATAAAATCCTTAGAAATTTGAATACTTTACAAAAATATTGTCAAACATTTTATGGTTGGAATTGTAAGAATTAGCCAGCTACACTTTAAGAAAACTAAGGATCCTTCAAATTTTCCCCTTAAATGATTCACTAAATTTCTATAGAATAAAAGTACTTTACTCTAAAAATCACCAAAAATTCTATAAACTGTTTGAAATCCTTAGAAATTTGAATAGTTTTTCAAAAATATTGTCAAACATTTTATGGTTGGCATTTTAGGAACTAGTGAGATTCCTCAAGACTTTTACACTTTAAAATAAGTATGGATAGTTAAATGCACTTATTTTGAAGTGTAAAAACCTTGGAAAATCTCACTAATTTTAAAATGTCAACCATAAAATGTTTGAAAATATTTTATAAAAATATGAAAATTAATAAGGATTATAGGCATTTTATATAAAATTTTGCTGATATTTAAAAAAAATAAAATTATTGGATAGAATTTGAAATGATTTTTAGAAAAAAATAAAAATTGGCCAATCATGTTTTTGAAAAAAACATGGAAAATTAGGCATGGACTAAATTTAGCCCCTAAAATTTTCCCTAGATTCTTAATGTTCTTGTTGTGTAAAGTCACTAAGCATGTGTTGTATTTATGCATTATTTATGTTACTATGATTTTTATATCTTTATACTTTATTAAAGCATTTCCTTTAGATGGTGTATATGAATTTTTGGCTATGTCATTGTTAGCAAAGGCATGTCTCCTTACTTCATACTTTTTATTATTATAATAATTAATTGATGCCCATGGGAGTGTGGTCTAGAGGCACGTACAAAGGTGATTGAGCTTGTATTAATGTGGAGATCCAATTTGAAATCCCTTGATTGGGTGCCTATGAAGTCAAGTGCAAGTCCTGGGTAACATTAACATCATCGGTATGCCCCTCATAGTGGAACATCTTAGCTAAAGGGGTTCTATAAGATGTACTTCTAAATGTAAGAGTATCCTTGAATCTCAAGTAGTCTAACATCTATTAGAAATATTTAAAATTCTATAGTCAATTTTTTGTTTGTAGGATCAAAGGAGGATTCATTTGGAGAGTCTTATTGATGATATAGATTAAGGACATGTGATGACATCCAATTGGTTTTCATATTTTAGAAAATCAAGAATTGGATGGACATGTTCCATATTGTAGTTGGAGTAATCTTTTCTTCGTCTTGGTGCTAAAAGAGTTGGGAATTAGAATATTTATTTAGATGTAAAAACTAACATGTGTTAGATTTGACGAGATCTCGATATTGTCACTAGGCCACTAATCAATTGTGCACTTTGACATTGTTGTTTCATCATATTCCCCAAGATATGTCATTGTTGTTTCATCATATTCCCCAAGATATGTCATTGTTGTTTCATCATATTTTCAATATTCTTGAGGATTTTCATAAGGACACGAGGATCAAGGAGAAAAAAGATATGAGATATACTCATATTTATTCTTTGTCTTTGATGTGTTCGAATGACAAGACATCTAAGGATTCTTTGTTATCTTTCAAGGTTAGTTTGAAAATGCTTAAACCATGCTTAGGGGTGCTTCATGTGATGTGGAGTGCATGGCGTATGGATGACCCCTAGTTGTTTCATGATGGACATGCTGATCTAGATTATTTTCGGAACGAAATGAAGCAAAGAAATTACAATGAAATACTCAAGAAAATTGCCAAGAACAAAGAAATACAACAATACTCAATTTCTATTAATGAAAGAAATGTAAAGAGACTGTAAAAATACAGAGTGCAAGACTCGCTAGAATGTTGGCATGTTTATCTCTGAGAAGAGATGTGATGGCTACATTCATTCGCAAAAAGATGATTACAATGAGGCTTTGAAGGCCTTTTTTATAATAAACATGAATGCCAAAACCCTAGACATCCAAAAACCTAACCTTAGGAGATAAAATGCTAAAATTCATGCGGGCCCTGTTTGGGTAAGTTAGTACATTAACTTCATGGGGTCGTAACTTTTTCATGCGATCCCTGTTTTAGGCACGTGATAGCCCGTTGGAAAGGTCTTTTCGAGAAATATGCATTATTTCATTAAACTCTGACTCTGTCTATAGTTTGACTATGGAACGCCAAAAAAACATTGTTTAGGGCCCCAAAACATCCCTGGAAGTACATAAAGATGTGCTCACATGAAAACATACAAAATAAGCTAGTTGGATTAGGTCAGAGGCTACTAGTATCCACCTGGAAGATGTGTAGGGCTCTAGACAACCCCATAAGTGTAGAACCCACAATTACATAAATTACAAAAGAACATGTTGAACTAAAAATTTACAAGAGGAGCCAGTTGGAATAGGTGGGTGGCCACTAATATCCACCTCGATTAGTCCTCCCCCCTTAGGAAGCAATGGTCTCCATTGCATTGAGTTCCCAGGGAAGAGGGGAAAGTGTTATATGAAGCTAAATCTTGGTGAGTTGCATGCCTTGTTGGAGAAGTTGTGATGCTTGGCCTAAGGAAGGTTTTCATGAACTTGTTGTTGGTGGGGTGGAATCTGTCCCACCAATCTGTTGTCTATGGATTTGATGGGGCATTGTGTAGGCACCATTGTAGGTGAAGAAACAATATCCTCTTACTCTTCAACATTCTTCTTCTGTTGGATAGAAGGTGTTGATGCTATAGTGGTTGTAGTGGCCTTCTATGCATCCTTTGAACAGACTGTGAAGAGGATAGATTTTACGGTATGAGAGATTACCTTGCAAAACTGTTTTGGTGGAACAGTAGTTGGAACTACCTCTGGTATTTGATAGAGATGACTCTCTAGAGTAATAATAACACTACGGGGTTGAGACTCATAAACAACATTTTGTTTCCACATATATGGTTGGCCCAAAACAACATCACAGACATGAAGAGAGGAAACATCACACACTACCTCATCCTTGAAGGGTTGGATGCCATAGGACAAGCAAAATTGTTGGATGACACAGATATATCGTCCCTGGTGAAGCCACCCAATGTTGTATGACTGTGGGTGTGGTGTTGTCAACAACCCCAATTGTTTGACCACCTCAGTTGAGATGAGATTCTTCTGGCTATCGTTATCAAAAATGAAATGCAATGGGGTCCCCTTCACCCACATATGTGAATGGAAAAGGTGCTCCCCTTATTCAGAATCTAATAGTTCTTATAGTTGAATTTTTGTGGTCGTGACAATAATAGTGGGGTTCACGTCGATGATCTTTCTTTTTTCAATATTTTCTGGATCATATTTTGAATCAAGGTCCAACTCCTTGTCTTTGAACTCAACGACTAATGAATGTTTTGAGCGACATTCATCCATGTTTTGCCAGGGGATTTTGTGGAATTCACACCACTTCCTAGTGTGATTCTTCGTCTTTTCTTTACCCTTATTGTCCCATGTCTTGGATTTATTTTTTAGAGGATGTTGGTTAGGGTCGTCTTTACCATGCTTTAGTTGTTGCAAATTTGCAGAACTGAATTCCCATTTGTTCTAGTGCCTAAATTTTTTCTCGATTTTGACAGCATATCGATAGGCAACTTCCAATGATCAGATGTTTATGAAATCCATTTCGGTTTGGATGTACCTATGCAAAGCCCCACGATATTTCAAAACCAGATTCCACTCAGAGTCTTTGATATCCATCTTGGTGCGCAAGGCATGGAAAGTATTTGTGAACTCTGACACTGTTTGGATCTTCTCTTGCTGCAGTGTGGTCCATCTCATGTACTAGTATTCATAGTTATCAACAGTATAGTACCATTCTTTGACTGGATCCACAAAAAAATACCAAGTGGGCTCGACCCCATATATTCCAGATTCCTCTCTGGAACTTTGCTCCTAGTAAGTTTCCCACCAATGTTTGACATGGGGCAGAGCCTTGAGGAGTGAGAAGGTGATATTTTCCCTGTCGGAAAAATTTTGTACAAAGAAATAACCTTCTAATAGATTTAACCATTTTTCTAGGGCATCTGCATCTATCCGACCTTCAAATATGGGAATATCAAAATTAACTTGTACCTTGAAGGGAGAGGTTCCTCCAAAATGGCCACTCGATGAAGATGTGCATGTTTCTATCGACAAGCGTTGAAGGATGTGTGCAAAAATATCCATCATTTCGTCCCTCTCTCGCATGAGAGATTTCTCAAGAAATAAGTTAATAGAATCTTTTGCTCCAAAATTTTCTTTTATGTCACCATCGAGGGTTTCTTGGGCATGAAAGAGTGATTTTCCTCAAGAGAGACAAGCATGAGACCTAACTGGCTATACCCAGACCTTGTCAGGGACATGTGCTGAAAAATGATCAAGAGAAATCCGCTCGGATACCACTGATCTAGATTATTTTAGGAACGAAATAAAGCAGAGAAATTACAATGAAATACTCATGAAAATTGTCGAAAACAAAGAAATACAACAATACTTGATTTCTATTAATGAAAGAATTGTAAAGAGTCTGTAAAAATACAGAGTGCAAGACTCGTTAGAATGGTGGCATATTTATCTCTGAGAAGAGATGTGACGGCTACGCTCATTCATGAGAAGATGATTACAATGAGGCTTTGAAGGCATTTTTATGATAAACATGAATTCCAAAACCCTAGACATAAAAAAACCTAACCCTAGGAGATGAAATAACAAAAGTCATGTGGGCCCCGTTTGGGTAAGCTAGTACATTAACTTCCTGGGGTTGTAACTTTTGTATACGATCTTTGTTTTAGGCTCATGATAGCCCGTTGGAAATCTCTTTTTGAGAAATACACATTATTCCATCAAAATCTAACTTCGTCTATAGTTTGACTGTGGCACACCAAAAAAACATTGTTTAGGGCCCCAAAACAACCCTGGAAGTACAAAAATATGTGTTAACATGAAAACATACAAAATAATCCAATTGGATTATGAGGGAGGCCACCAATATCCACATGGAATATGTGTAGGGCTTCAGACAACCCCATAAGTGTAGAACCCACAATTACAAAGAAGTACAAAAGAGCGTGTTGAACTAAAAACTGACAAGAGGAGTCAGTTGAAATAGGTGGGTGGCCACCAATATCCACCTATTTCACATGCACATGTGGAGGTGGTTTTCACTTGGATAATTGGACCTTGTATGGATTCTTATGTTGATTTATTCCTTGGAGCATTGGAGACATTTAGATAGCCTAGTTGTATTCTTCATACTAGCCACATAAAGGTTGGTTTCCTTCTTAGAGCATGCCTTTATTTGGAGGAGGATATTTCCACATTTCAGAGAAGGAAATTAAGCCCTAGATGGCATAGACACACTTGGAGAATTTGCATGGATTATTGTGCTTGACTTATTCTTTCTTGGGTTAAGGAATTAACCATTTAGGTGAAGTGGACCTAGAAGATGTGCATGACATAGGTGATGTGTTAGAGCCTTGAATCTCTTGGATGAGGATCAATGGAAATTTATTTTGTAAGGTACTAGATCTATTATAATAACATAAAAACAGAAATGTTGCAGAGAATAACAATCGAACAACACAATATATGAAACCACAACACCAAAATAATATATTTATTGATAAGAAACAATGTTCACTTACCTCTTCGAGGGGGAAACCTCTCGCAGAGAAGAGCTCTATTACAATGATTCTCAAGACAAAAAAAATGCATTCCCTTGACTCCTATTTATACTAAATATATCTACCAAAAGAACAATCTAGAGAAAGATCTTCTAGAAACATAAGATTCTATTAGGTCTTCTTACATTTGACTTATTCTTCCTTATTACTAGGCCTTATTAATATTGTCCTTTATTACATGGAAAATATATTATTCTACCTACTTTTGGGGTTAGGGAGGTTATGTCCCTAAAATTCCCTCCTCCTTAAAAAGCAGCTTTGTCCTCAAGGCTTGAGATGAAGAAATTGTTGTAGAATGGTACTTGGCTCCCAAGTGGCATCTGCTGGATTTGTATATTTCCACTATACTAACATTTCCTTGATGGTGTGCTAATGGATACTATCCTCATGTTGGTCCAATACTGCGTGTGGCTGCAACCAGATGGAGCCTTCTTCATCCAACTCGGGAATATTGGTTTGAGTTTGGCACTTATTTCCAATAACCTTCTTTAAGTAGGAGACATGAAGAAAATATGGAGCTTAGAATGAATGGGTAAATTTAACTGATAGGCCACTTGTCCCACACACTTAAGAACTGTATAAGGACCAAAAAAATTGGGCACCATCTTGTAACAATGGTCATCCTTGAGTGAATTCTTCTTATAAGGTTGCAGTCGAAGAAACACCTTGTTCCCTTCAAAAAATTGATGTTCTGAGAGACATTGATCTACTTGTTTCTTCATGTGATTCTGAGCCATGACCAAATTCTCTTCGAGGGTATGGATAATATCCTCTCTAAATGTAAGATTTTGGTCAACCGCCTGGACCTTCGACACACTAGGCATGTAGGAGAGAATTGAAGGAAGATTTTGTCCATATACAATTTCAAAAGGAGTCATGTGGGTAGATGTATGGTAAGAAGTGTTGTACTACCACTCAGTGAGGGATAACCATTGAGCCCACTGAATTTTACTCTCAAATGCAAAACACCTCAAATATGTTTCCAAACACTTGTTGACAAATTCAGTTTGACCATTATTCCGGGGATGATATGTTGTGCTGATATGAAATTGGGTTCGATGTAGCCTAAAAAATTCTTTCCAAAAATTGCTAGTGAAAGTGGGATCTCAGTTAGAGACAATGGAATGAGGCATGCCATGAAGCTTGAAGATATGATCCATGAAAAGTTGAGCCATTGTGGATGTAGTGAATGGGTGTTGAAGAGCACATAAATGAGCATATTTGGAAATATGATCAATGACCACCATGATGATGTATTTATTGCTCGATTTAGGTAAGCCAACAATGAAATCCATATAAATATCCCTCCAAATAGCAGGTGGAATTGGAAGCGCTTGTAGTGTGCCTGGGGCTTTGAATGTTACTCATTTTTTGCATTGATAGACATCACATTCCGCCACAAAGTTGTGGACATCCTTCTTCATAAAATCCAAGAAAAAATAACATTTGACCCCGTCATAAGTTTTGGTAAACCCGGAATGCCCAACTGTTGGTGTAGCATGAAGCTCGTAAAACACCATGGATTTAAGTTGCAATTTTTTTCTTAAATACATACGACCTTTGTAGAAAATTTCTTCATTGTGCTAAGAGTACTCTGGAGAAACTAGAGAATTTTCTTGCAATCCTTGGATCAGACACGATAGTTTAGGATCTTGCAACCATTCCTGCCAAACAACTTGGAGCCAATCTGGTACAATAAAGTATAGAGAAAAGAGGGACTCTTCATCTTCATATTTTCTTGAAAGAGCATATGCAACCACATTGTCTTTTCATTTCTTGTAAATGATCTCATAATAATATCCAAATAGCTTGGTCACCCATTTTTGTTGCTTCGTGGATGAAAGTTGTTGCTCCAGAAAATACTTTAGGCTCTAACGATTTGTCTTAATTTGGAAGTGTTTCTCCAATAGATAAGGACACTAGAGATCCACAACATGGAGAATGTCCATCATTTCCTTTTCATAGATTGATTGGCCCAAATGGTGCTCCGACAATTTTTTTCTAGTGAAGGCCAAAGGTGAACCATCTTGCATAAGGAATGTGCCAATTCCTTTCCTTGAATAATCACATTCTAGGACAAAGGTCTTTCTGAAGTCAGGAAGGGCCAGGACATGACTAGTGCACATAGACTCTTTCAAGACTTGGAAGGAGTGATCAACTATTGGGTTCCAAATGAAATCATTCTTTTTAAGGAGAGAAGTGAGAGGCACCACAATTTTTCCATACTTCTTAACAAAATTATGATAATAATATGTTAAACCAAGAAACCCATGCAAGTTCTTGATATTTTTGGGGCGAGGCCAATCCTTCATAGCTTCAATTTTTTTAGGATCCACCCTGACACCAACCTTGCCAACAATATGACCCAACTATTTCACTTTGGAGGCTCCAAAAGCACATTTAGACTGTTTGAGGAAAAGTTGGTGTTGAGAGAGTAGATGAAGAACTTGATCCACATGGGCAAGATGGGTTTTCCATGTTTTACTATAGATGAGAATAATATCAAAGAAAACTAAGACAAAATGACGGAAAAAGGATGCAATACATGATTCGTGAGGCTCTGGAAAGTGGAGGGATCATTACACAATCCAAATGGAATGACCAAGAACTCATAGTGGCCCTCATGAATTCGAAAAGTGGTCTTAAGAATGTATACCTATTTCATACGTATCTAGTGGTATCCAGAATGAAGATCAAGTTTAGTAAATAATTGGGCACCACTTAATTCATCCAAGAGATGATCAATGACATGGATGAGAAATTTTGTTAGAAAAACACAATTGTAAAGCAATAAAATAAAAACAAATGCAGAAATAAAATGCACAATATACACAATACAATAGAGACATAGATATACGTGGTTCACTCAGTCTGGGCTATGTCCAGAAGAGAAATTTCTAGGTCCTCTTTTTATTATCCAACAAATGAAGGGATACAACCTACAACACACACGTTGTAGTTTCCTCTTCTTTCTCTCACAATCTTCTCTCTCATAATACAATATTCACAATGATCCATAGTCGCAATAAATTTCCATCATAAAAGAGGGTTTCCTTCTAGGGAAAAAAACCCTAACATAAATTCTACCATCGTATATGTGACCTTATAATGAATGGTCCAGATTTACTATGAAATTACAATATACATTTACAAGAAAAAAAATTCTTCCGAGGCTTCACTCCCG
>SNQJ01S0054066.1:50527-69195 GCA_010110895.2 Picea sitchensis
GGGGGGGGGGGTGAATCAGTATGAGCACTTTATTATCACTTTTTAACCACAATATGTAATAATTAACATCATCAGTAGTATATCATCAATATATCATTAGCAGTATAAATCAATAGAGCATAATAAACATCCACAGAAACACAGTACACCATAATTTATGCAGAAATCCAAATGGGATAAAATCACGGAATGATTTTCTTATATATCAAAAGAATACATCCATTATAGGATCCAACCTGAAGGAAGCTACAACTCCCTGAATTCTCTCGCTCCAACCAGAAGGAGGCTACAAGCCCCTGATTCTCAGGCTCCAACCTAAAGGAACATCTTGTTGGGTTGTTATATTATTTGAAGTGAAAGTCAAGGTGGATTGAAAGAAAGTCAAAGTCAAAGGTTGAGGTTGTTCGACTGGGTAAATATGAAGTCAGGGTGGATCGAAAGAAAGTCAAAGGTCGAGGTGAGTCGACCAAGTAAAGTCGAATTCAAAGGTCGAGGTAGTTCGACATGGTAAAGAAATCGACAACAAGTCAAAGAGGTCAACCAAAAAGAGGTCGATAGGCGAGCATGTGGAAACCGACTGAATACCAAATGAAGTTTGATTGGTAGTCGATGGGAAATTTGACTTGGTATTCAAACTATAACAAAATCCTGATATTTTCAGGATTTGTAGCCAATGATTTGTGTAGATCTAGAACCTTTTTTGGGCCCCTTTTATTTAGGTTTTTTCCTATTGTAAATCCTATAAAGAAGGCGTGTTGTAATTTTGTAAATATGAATAATGAATTAATATTTTGATGATGAATTTAAAATTTCCAAGAGTCTATAATCGTAGAGGTTGATGGGAATGTATATGTAAGCTGAATTGGATACATGGTTGTTCTTTTGTAAGAAAGAGGGTATGATGCCGATTTTGTATTAGGTGTGTGATGGTTGTGGAGCCTGATTATCTACATGTTTAATAGGTAGTTGTTTTCAGCCATGTTTTTACCCCATGAATATTGTACACCCCAGAATACTGTAAACCCCTCCACACGGGGGCATCTGTAGGGGGGGATTTCCCCCCTTGTGGGGTCTGGGGGCAAGCAGGCCCCCGAAGGAAAAAATTCCTTGTAAATGTATATTGTAATTTCATAGTAAATCTGGACCATTCATTATAAGGTTACATATATGATAGTAGAATTTATGTTAGGGTTTTTTTCCCTAGAAGGAAACCCTCTTTTATGAGGGAAATGTATTGCGGTTATGCATCATTGTGAATATTGTATTCTGAGAGAGGAGACTATGAGAGAAATAAGAGGAAGTTACAACGGGTGTGTTGTAAGTTGTATCCGTTAATTTGTTGGATAATAAAAAGGAAGGACCTGGAAATTTCTCTGGTGGATGTAGCCAACACTGGGTGAACCACATATATATGTGTCTCCATTGTATTGTGTATCTTTTGTGTTTTATTTCTACATTTGTTCTTAATTTATTTCTCTGTGATCCTATTTTTATAACAACTGGTATCAAAGTGAAAGGTAACTCACATGAAAAGAGGGTTCCTGGTTCGAGTGGGAGCAATGACAGAAGATGGAAAGTTTAGGGTTGAGAAATTTAATGGCCAAAACTTCCAGTTATGGAAGATGCAGCTAGAAGATTATTTATATCAGAAGGATCTATTCCTACCATTGGGTAGAATAACAAAGAAGTCAACGACCATGAAGGAAGAAAAATGATACATTCTTGACATAAAGGAACTAGGAACAATATGGTTGATCCTAACATGGAAGTTGGTAAGTGAAGGTTGTATATCCATATTTACAGATAAGGTGTGGAAGGTCACCAAAGGATCACTGGTGATAGAAAAAGAAGAGAAGGTAGGTAAGTTATATTTATGTACTGGTAATACTGACTCTTCTATATATTTAGCTTTTACAAGAGTGGATACATCACTATGGCATCATAGGACTAGACACATGAGTGGGAAGGGGATGCAGATACTTCACAAAATAAATTTCTTGCCAGATCTTAAACAAATTGATTTGGATTTCTATGAGCATTGGGTTTATGGAAAACATAAGAGAGTATTATTTCTCAGAGTTGGAAAATAAAAGAAGAGTGAAATTTTAGATCTTGTGCATACAGATGTATGGGGACTAGATCAGGTATCATCTCTTGGTGAATCTCATTATTATGTAACTTTTGTTTATGATGCAACTAGAAAAACTTGGGTTCATTGCATTAAAAAAAAATATGATGTGTTTGATACTTTTAAGAAATGGAAATATTTGTTTGAGAATGAGATGAGAAAAAGGTTAAAGTGTCTCATATCAGACAATAGAGGTGAATATTGCAGCAAGGAGTTTGACGATTATTGTTCATACCATGGGATTCGTAGAGAGAAGACAGTCTGAGGAACACCACAAGAAAATTGTGTGTCAGAAAGGATGAACAGGACAATCATGGAGCATGCAAGGAGCATGATATTGCATGTTGGTTTTCTCTTACAGTTATGGGAAGATTTTTTAGATATTATTGTTTACTTAATAAACAGAGGAACTTCAATCTCTTTGGATGGTAGAATTTCAGAGGAGGCATGGACGGGTAAAAAGTTAAACTATTCTTTTTTCAAGACTTTTGGTTGTGAAGCATTCGTCCATATTGATAAAGAAAATAGAACAAATCTTCAGGAAAAATCCAAGAAGTGTACCTTTATTGGATACGATGTCAATGATTTTGGTGATCGCTTATGGGATTATGAAAATCAAAAAATTATTAGGATTCGAGATGTCATATTCAATGAGAAGGTCATGTACAAAGATAAGTTGTAGGGAAAGAAAAACTAGAATACACAGTGCTTGATGAGATAAGTGAAAAAGCAATTCTAAAGGTACCAGAAAATCAAAATGTACAACAACAGGAGAAACAAGTACCTCAAACTCCTGCAAGTGTTGTTAGAAGATATAACGGGTTGTGTTGAACCCCTAAACGATACTCTCCTTCATTGTATTGTTTATTTTTTATTGATTATGGTGTACCAGAATATTATGAAGAGGCAATGCAGGTAGACACTAAAAAGAAGTGGGAGGAAGGCATGAAAGAGGAAATGGATTCCCTGGTAAATAACTAGACTTGGGATTTGATTCAGTTGCTTGCAGGAAAAAAAACATTGTAGAATAAATGGGTTTACAATTTGAAGGAAGAAGACGGAGGAAAAAAGAGGTATAAGGCTATACTTGTTGTAAATGGGTTTGCACAAAAGAAAGGTATAGATTTTGATGAAATATTTTCTCATGTTGTTAAAATGACTTCAATTAGGACTATTTTAAGTCTTGTGGTAGTAGAAGATTTACATCTTGAACAGTTAGATGGAAAAACAACTTTTCTCCATGGGGATTTGGAGGAAGACATTTATATGCAGCAACCACAGGGGTATGAGGTCAAAGGGAAGGAAAATTTGGTATGCAGGTTGAAGAAGATCTTGTATGGCCTAAAGAAATCTTCAAGGAAGTGGTATTTGAAGTTTGATAGGTTTATGAAAGAACAAGGTTATAGTAGATGTCATTTTGATCATTGTGTTTATTTTAAAAAGATAGAAAATGGAAGCTATATTATCTTGCTATTGTATGTAGATGACATTCTTGTTGCAGGGTCTAATATGCGGGTTATAAATGTGCTCAAGAATAAATTATCTAATTCATTTTCAATCAAGTATTTGGGTGTTGCAAAGAAAATCCTTTGTATGAGAATAACAAGAGATAAGAAAAACTGCAATTTGACATTGTCTCGGGGTGACTACATAGAGAAGGTGTTGGATAGGTTTAGAATGTACAATGCAAAACAAGGTAGTACACCTTTGGCCAACCATTTCAAATTAACCAAAGAAATCTGTCCCAAGACATAGGAGGAGATAAAATACATGTCCAGGGTCCCTTATTCATCAGCAGTTGGCAACTTGATGTTTGTGATGGTTTGCACAAGACCAGATATTGCACATGTAGTGGGAGTTGTAAGTAGGTATATGAACAATCCAGGTAAAGAACAATGGGAGGCAGTAAAGTGGATTCTCAGGTATTTGAAATGTACCGCTACTCATGCATTATGTTTTGGAGGTTCAGACATTGTTCTACATGGATATGTTGATTCATATATGGCATATGATAAACATAGCACGAGGAGCACCACAGGGTATGTTTTTATTATAGGTGGAACATCGGTAAGTTGGATTTAGAAACTAAAAAAGGTTGTTTCACTTTCAACAACATAGGTAGAGTATGTTGTTGCTACAGAGGATAGTAAAGATATAATTTGGTTACAAAGGTTTATGGAGTAATTGGGAAAGAAGCAAGAGATACAACTCAATTACCATTTCATATGATCTATCTTGGAAAATGGACATGTTTGAAGTTGGAAAAGATACACACTAGTCAAAATCTTGTAGACATGTTAACAAAGGGAGTAACTAGGGAGAAACTGAGTTCCTGCTCAGTTTAATTTGGTCTTCAATCATGAAGGTGAAGATGAGAAATTTTCCAAGTCCAAGGTGAAGTATAGTCCAACATGTACAACAATAATGGAGTTGTTGTAATCAGTCTCCAAGTGGGAGATTGTTGGTTGTGGAGCCTGATTATATTCTTGTTTCATAGGTATTTGTTTTAAGTCATGTTTATACCCCTTGAATAATGTACACCCCTCCACGCAGGGCGGGTTGAAGGAGGGGATTTCCCCCCCTGCGGGGTCTGGGGGAAAGAGAAATAGGGTGAAGAAATCCTTGGTTGGACGAAAGCATTTCCCCCAAAGATTCGATTCATCCAACGACATAGGAGGAAGAAAAAAATCTTCAAATACTAAAAAAGGACTTGACTCAAACATAGAGGGGGAAGTCGTTTCATTTTTTAACGAGCTTGACACAGGATAAGAACTGTGCTTGAGAATCCAGGTTCAATCCTTAGACCAATGTTTCATTTTTTAATGAGCTTGACACAAAAACATGAACTATTCTCGTAAGCTCTGTTTCAGTTTTTAACGAGGTTTCTACAGAGACGCGAAAAACTATCCTCAACTAGTTTCATTTTTAACGATCTTGAAATCAGAAAACCGTGCTCAAAGCTGGTTTCATTTTTTAATGAGCTTGAAATCAGAAAACTGTGCTCAAAGTTGGTTTCATTTTTTAATGAGATTGAAATAAGAAAACTATGCTCATAGACTCTCTTCTTAATCATGGCTTCCAAGAGGATAGTGCTCTGGAAGGACACCACGTCAAGGGACAAAACTCGGTCATGGCCTCCAAGAGATCTTAACTTGATGGAAGAAACACACTCTGTAAGGAACACATGTCGAGGGTCGTGACAGGGGTAAGGATATTAGGCTCCAATAACCCTACCTTTATCTAACTTTATTTCCATTGTTTGTTAGTTAATTGACACGCAATGGACATATATTCATTTATATTAGAAACATTGTATCTGTAACCATTTTTTTTTATTTAATGCTCATTATTCATCAATTAACTAATAAATAATGGAAATATATTTAACATTATATAAACAATAATCATGTTCTATATCCATACTTCTAAAAACCTTTTTAAAATTTTTGTCATATGTTAATTGATGTAAACCCGATGATAATGTTAATCATGTAGGTCAACACTACAAAATCGAATTAATGTTGGATAGATGACAAGAAAGAGTGTTATACATCTAACTAGTCTCACTTAATTGATGTGTATATTTGTATACCAAAAAACATTATTAAGGTATTTGTTAGATACCTGATCCTTGGGATTATGGTACATTGTAATTATTATATTAGGATAAATATGAAGAATCATAGGTGAATAGGAAAATTCATTCAAACCTTTTGGAATATGAAAACAAAGGTCACGTTTGATTATATTAATGTATGTATCACTTTAGTGAAATGCAATTCATCCATGGAGTTACTCATCCCTGACCTGTCGGTGGTATCAAGGCGAGGTTTTTATTAATAACTCAATGATCTAGAGCTACATCCATCTTCGAATTTCACTGTCCCTTTCATTTTTTCATTCCTTTTCTTTATGCTAATAAGGAGCTATAATGTAGCTAACCTATCTTTCTCATTGATTCCTTAACTTCTAGTATCGGATTCTACATGCATTACACAGAGCTTCAACTATTGGAATACTGAGGGGGGGGTGGGGGGTGAATCAGCATGATCACTTTATTATCACTTTTTAACCACAATATGTAATAATTAACATCACCAGTAGTATATCATCAATATATCATTAGCAGTATAAATCAAAACAGCATAATAAACATCCACATAAACATAGTACACCATAATTTATGCAGAAACCCAAATGGGATAAAATCACAGAATGGTTTTCTTATATATCAAAAGAATGCATCGATTATAGGCTCCAACCTTAAGGAAGCTACAACTCCCTGAATTCTCTGGCTCCAACCAGAAGGAGGCTCCAAGCCCCTGATTCTCAGGCTCCAACCTAAAGGAAACTCTTGTTAGGTTGTTATATTATTTGAAGTGAAAGTCAAGGTGGATTGAAAGACAGTCAAAGTTGAAGGTTGAGGTGGTTCGACCGAGTAAATATGAAGTCAAGGTGTATCGAAAGAAATTCAAAGGTCGAGGTGAGTCGACCAGGTAAAGTCAAATTTGAAGGTTGAGGTGGTTCGACATGGTAAAGAAATCGACAACAAGTTGAAGAGGTCAACCGAAAATAGGTCGATAGGCGGGCATGTGGAAACTGACTGAAGACCGAATGAAGGTTGATTGGTAGTCGATGGGAAATCTAACTTGGTATTTGAACTATAGCAGAATCCTAATATTTTCAGGATTTGTAGCCAATGATCTGTGTAGATATAGAACCTTTTTTGGGCCCCTTTTATTTAGGGTTTTTCCTATTGTAAATCCTATAAAGCAGGCGTGTTGTAATTTTGTAAATATGAATAATGAATTAATATTTAGATGATGAATTTATAATCTACAAGAGTCTATAATCATAGAGGTTGATGGGAATGTATATGTAAGCCGACTTGGATACATGGTTGTTCTTGTGTAAAAAAGAGGGTATGATGTTGATTTTGTATTAGGTGTGTGATGGTTGTGGAGCCTGCTTATCTACATGTTTCATAGGTATTTGTTTTCAGCCATGTTTGTACACCATGAATATTGTACACCCCAGAATACTGTAAACCCCTCCACATGGGGGGGTTTGTAGGGGGGGATTTCCCCCCCTGCGGGGTCCGGGGGCAAGCGGGCCCCCGAAGGAAAAATTTTCTTGTAAATGTATATTGTAATTTCATAGTAAATCTAGACTGTTCATTATAAGGTCGCAGATATGATAGTAGAAGTTATGTTAGGGTTTTTTTCCCTAGAAGGAAACCCTCTTTTATGAGGGAAATGTATTGTGGTTATGCATCATTGTGAATATTGTATTCTCAGAGAGGAGACTATGAGAGAAATAAGAGGAAGTTGCAATGGGTGTCTTGTAGGTTGTATCCCTTAATTTGTTGGATAATAAAAAGGAAGGACTTGGAAACTTCTCTGGTTGATGTAGCCAACACTGGGTGAACCACATATATATGTGTCTCCATTGTATTGTGTATCTTCTTTGTTTTATTTCTAGATTTTTTTTTAATTTATTGCTCAATGATCCTATTTATATAACAACTGGTATCAAAGTGAAAGGTAACTCACATGAAAAGAGGGTTCCTGGTTCGAGTGGGAGAAATGATAGAATATGGAAAGTTTAGGGTCGAGAAATTTAATGACCAAAACTTCGAGTTATGGAAGATGCAGATGGAAGATTATTTATATCAGAAGGATCTATTCCTACCATTGGGTGGAATAAAAAAGAAGTCGATGACCATGAAGGATGAAGAATGAGACGTTCTTGACATAAAGGAACTAGGAACGATACGGTTGATCCTAACATGGCAGTTGGTAAGTGAAGGTTGTATATCCATATTTATAGATAAGGTGTGGAAGGTCACCAAAGGATCACTGGTGATAGAAAAATGAGAGAAGGTAGGTACATTATATTTATGTACTGGTAATACTGACTCTTCTATATATTTATCTTTTACAAGAGTGGATACATCACTATGGCATCATAGGCTTGGACACATGAGTGAGAAGGGGATGCAGATACTTCACAAAATAAATTTCTTGCAAGATCTTAAACAAATTGATTTGGATTTCTGTGAGCATTGGGTTTATGGAAAATAGAAGAGAGTATTATTTCTCAGAGTTGGAAAAGAAAAGAAGAGTGAAATTTTATATCTTGTGCATACAGATGTATGGGGACTAGATCAGGTATCATCTCTTGGTGGATCTTGTTATTATGTTACTTTTGTTTATGATGAAACTAGAAAAACTTGGGTTTATTGCATTAAAAAAAAATATGATGCTTTTGATACTTGTAAGAAATTGAAATATTTAGTTGAGAATGAGACGGGAAAAAGGTTGAAGTGTCTCATATCAAACAATGGAGGTGAATATTGCAGCAAGGAGTTTGACGATTATTTTTCATACCATGGGATTCATAGAGAGAAGACAGTCCGAGGAACAACACAAGAAAATTGTGTGTCAGAAAGGGTAAACATGACAATCATGGAGTGTGCAAGGAGCATGATATTGCATGTTGGTTTTCTCTTACAATTATGGGCAGATGTTTTAGATATTATTGTTTACTTAATAAACAGAGGAACTTCAATCTCTTTGGATGGTAGAATTTCGGAGGAGGCATGGACGGGTAAAAAGTTAAACTATTATTTTTTGAAGACTTTTGGTTGTGAAGCATTTGTCCATATTGATAAAGAAAATAAAACAAATCTTCAGGAAAAATCCAAGAAGTGTACCTTTATTGGATACGGTGTTAATGATTTTGTTGATTGCTTATGGGATTATGAAAATCACAAAATTATTAGGAGTCAAGATGTCATATTCAATGAGAAGGTCATGTACAAAGATAAGTTGCAGGGAAAGAAAAAAGAAAAAGAAAAACTAGAATACACAGTGCTTGATGAGATCACTGAAAAATAAATTCTAAAGGTACCATAAAATCAAAATGTACAACAACAGGAGAAACAAGTACCTCAAACTCCTACAAGTGTTGTTAGAAGATCTATCAGGTTATGTTGAACCCCTAAACGATACTCTCCTTCATTGTATTATTTATTGTTTACTGATTATGGTGTACTAGAATATTATGAAGAGACAATGCAGGTAGACACTAAAAAGAAGTGGGAGGAAGGCATGAAAGAGGAAATGGATTCCATGGTAAATAACTAGACTTGGGATTTGGTTCAGTTGCTTGCAGGAAAAATAGCATTGTAGAATAAATGGGTTTACAATTTGAAGGAAGAAGACAGAGGAAAAAATAGGTACAAGGCTATACTTGTTGTAAATGGGTTTTCACAAAAGAAAGGTATAGATTTTGATGAAATATTTTCTCATGTTGTTAAACTGACTTCAATTAGGAATATTTTAAGTCTTGTGGTAGTAGAAGATTTACATGTTGAACAATTAGATGTAAAAATAACTTTTATCCATGGGCATTTGGAGGAAGACATTTATATGCAGCAACCACAGGGGTACGAGGTCAAAGGGAAGGAAAAATTGGTATGCAGGTTGAAGAAGATCTTGTATGGCCTAAAGGAATCTCCAAGGAAGTGGTATTTGAAGTTTGACAGGTTCATGAAAGAACAAGGTTATAGTAGATGTCATTCTGATGACTGTGTTTATTTTAAAACGATAGAAATGGAAGCTATATTATCTTGCTATTGTATGTAGATGAAATTCTTGTTGCAGGGTCTAATATGTAGGTTATAAATGTGCTCAAGAAGAAATTAGCTAATTCATTTTCAATGAAGGATTTGGGTGTTGCAAAGAAAATCCTTGCTGTGAGAATAACAAGAGATAAGAAAAAATGCAATTTGACATTGTCTCAGGGTGACTACATAGAGAAGGTGTTGGATAGGTTTATAATGTAGAATGAAAAACAAGTTAGTACACCTTTGGCCAACCATTTCAAATTAACCAAATAAATTTTTCCCAAGACATAGGAGGAGATAGAATACATGTCCAGGGTCCCTTATTCATCAACAGTTGGTAGCTTGATGTTTGTGATGGTTTGCATAAGACCAGATATTGCACATGCAGTGGGAGTTGTAAGTAGGTATATGAACAATCCAGGTAAAGAACAATGAGAGGCAGTAAAGTGGATTCTTAGGTATTTTAAAGGTATTTCTACTCATGCATTATGTTTTCGAGGTTCAGACATTGTTCTACATGGATATGTTGATTCAGATATGGCATATGATAAAGATAACATGAGGAGCACCATAGGGTATGTTTTTATTATAGGTGGAACATCGTTAAGTTGGATTTAGAAACTGAAAAAAGGTTGTTGCACTTTCAACAACATAGGCAGAGTATGTTGTTGCTACAGAGGATAGTAAAGAGATAATTTGGTTACAAAGGTTTATGGAGTAATTGGGAAAGAAGCAAGAGATACAACTCAAGTACCATTTCATATGATCTGTCTTGGAAAATGGACATGCTTGAAGCTGGAAAAAATACACACTAGTCAGAATCCTGTAGACATGTTAATAAAGGGAGTAACTAGGGAGGGTCTTCAAGCATGAAGGTGAAGATGAGAAATTTTCCAGGTCCAAGGTGAAGTATAGTCCAACATGTACAACAACAGTGGAGTTGTTGTAATCAGTCTCCAAGTGGGAGATTATTAGTTGTGGAGCCTCATTATATTCTTGTTTCATAGGTATTTTTTTTTAGTCATGTTTATACCCCATGAATAATGTACACCTTGGAATAATGTACACCACTCCACGCAGGGCGGGTTGCAGGGGGGGATTTCCCCCCCTGCAGGGTCCAGGGGAGAGAAAAATAGGGTGTGTAAATCCTTGGTTGGACGAAAGCATTTCCCCCCCAAGATTTGATTCGTCCAAAGACATAGGAGGATGAAAAGAAGCTTCAAATACTAAAAAAGGACTTGACTCAGACATAGAGGGGGAAGTCGTTTCATTTTGTAACGAGTTTGACATAGGATAAGAACTATGCTCGAGAATCCAGGTTCAATCCTTAGACCACTGTTTCATTTTTTAATGAGCTTGACACAGAAACATGAACTATGCTCGTAATCTCTATTTTAGTTTTTAATGAGGTTGCTACAGAGACGCGAAAAAATATCCTCAACTAATTTCATTTTTAACGAGCTTGAAATCCGAAAACCATGCTCAAAGATGGTTTCATTTTTTAATGAGCTTAAAATCAGAAAACTGTGCTCAAAGTTGGTTTCATTTTTTAATGAGCTTGAAATCAAAAAACTATGCTCATAGACTCTCTTCTTGATCATGGATTCCAAGAGGATAGTGCTCTGGAAGGAAACCACGTCAAGGGACAAAACTCGGTCATGGCCTCCAAAAGATCTTCACTTGATGGAAGAAACACACTCTGTAAGGAACACATGTCGAGGGTCGTGACAGGGGTAAGGAGATCAGGCCTCAATAGCCCTACCGAAGAGATTACCATGTCAACTAATTGATCCAAGTCATAAGAGAGTGAGCTTACAATGAGAGGATCATCTTCATCAGTAGTTGGAGGCATGGAAAACAACGCCACATAATTAACCTATGGCGGGGGCGATACCGTTCGCATATACGAACCATTTAGGGAGATAATCCAATCAGGACCAATGAATGAAAGTTGATAAATAATCGCAATTCTTCCATTGTGAGGGAAAGATATCACACGAAAAAGAGTGGACACAATAGCTTTCATGGCATAGAAATAATCCTGCCCAAGGAGTAAAGAAAAATCCAAGGGGTCTTGGACTACCATGACGTCAATAAAGAGAATTTTCCCTCCCAAAGTTACAGAAAACTGAGGAAGGGTCCCTAAAGGTTGATTGGTTCTTCTGTTAAAGGTTAACAGATTTTGCGTAACCGACGCAAGCTAAGGACAACCCAAATATTGCCAAGTAATAGAGGACAAAATACTAATTGACGCACCTTCATCTATCAACGTCTGAGGAATGTTCCGACCACAAACCTGTACTGTAATCTAGAAAGGAATGTGAGAGGGAAGACGAGGTCTAGTTATCACACCCCAATTGAAAAGGATGGTCTCATTACTTGGGGGGGTTCCACGGGAGAAGGAGGAATACCCCCCGACATGGTAGAGTCTGTATCAACGAGAAAAACATGGGCAGTATCGGGATTACTCTCGAGTGTGACAGTAGGATCAACTGATGATGAGATCGGATCGACCACTTGGGTTTCATTCTCCAGGGGGAGAATGGGGTCGACGGGTGGAAATGAATCAACCGCTTGGGTTGCACTCTCTAACGGGAGAGTGGGATCGACCGAGGATGGGATCGTATCGACCACTTTGTCAACTGGTTCAACTAAGGACCTAACCAGATTGACTACCTGATCAACCAGACTGACCAACGGGGGAACCAGATTGATCATTCCATCAACTACAGGTGGGTTGAGAGAAAGCTTATGATAAGAAGCCGGAAGTTGAGGCGATGAAACATTCATGTCTTCCAGTAATTTCGAGGCTTCATCCATACGAGGGAAAAGGTGAGTTTGATGACTCCCTCCGCATAACCTACAAGGAAACTTGACTCTACTTTCTTCTTCCCAAGGGTATTTTGACTAGTTGACGGTAGGTCATCAACATGTTATTTAGAGGTTGACGACATGGGTTGGTGAGGGTGTGTAAACCATACTTCTATAACCTTGGATAGAGCAGGGAAATCCTTAAGAAGATGGATACCCTTACAAAGCCTACAAGGGTACTTGGGTTTACGGGTTGTTTGCGTGATCTTGGCATCATCAAAACTCCTAGCATGATCAACAGTAACTGGTTTCTTTCCAACACGTCCAACAATGGTTGGAATTTTAGATCCTTGTTTATGTTTTGCCTTCTTATTCTTCCTTTTCTTCTTCTTCTTATTCATTGAGTTACTAGATTCAGAGATTTCACTCGATGAAGAAGATGAAATGGAAGAAGACCTTGCAAGTGGAGAAGGTGAAGAAGATCTTACTAGTGAAGAAGGTGAAGGATCAACATAAGTTTTATGTTCTTGGAGGGAAGCGCTTACAACAAAAGCATTAGTTTCATTCGATATTACCTGAGTGGAAAACAAGCATACCAGTAATCCAATTGTGAGACCTGGAAGGCTCAAAGTAGTGATGTGATGAGGACCAATGTTTCCGTAAGAAGGAAAAACAAAAGGTTCCCCTAGAGCAGGGGTTCTTTCATTGGTCATTCCGAGAAATGATGCCCTAAAAATAAAGATCCAACCTAGAGTTTGCTAGGGAGAACAAACAACACACGCTAAAATTCTAGTAAACAAGTAAGAAAACAAAACCTTCTCACAATGAACACACTAGTTGGTGATGAAATCCAACGTCATGGGAACAATGTAAGAAGGGGCCGAGATAGAGCAGGTGGAAAAGTTATGTTGACGACCTTCTTAACAGACTTACACCCTGGTGAAAGCTCCCACACATAATCGTGGGTATACCCTCCAAGGAGCCCGAGTGAGTTTGGCCAACGTCAATTCCAGGTACCATAAAGACTTGCCCCTCCACAGTCACCTTGTGTAAAGAACCTAAAGAGAAAGGCCACTAAGGTTACCAATTACTAAAGTGATGCCTGGGGAAACAGTCGACAATCTGATCCACATGCAAAGGCAGGGTATCTAGCTTGAAATCAACTTGAAAGGATTCCACTCATCATTGTGGGTATACCTTCAAGCGACCCCCATAATATGCACAATCTCTACACCAAGACCAACAAAGCAAGGTGAGTAACTTTGTCAGTCTCAACGCGAACTCATGATTGACCCTTGTGTTAGAAGGGCTTCCCAAGAAAAAATGTAATAAGTGGATTTCAACGGCTTCTTAAGATGGGGGATAAGTACCAACCATCCCTGGATTATGCGTTGGGAAATCACAAGCATAGTTTTTTCTGGTTCAAGATAGTGTAAAAATGAAACCACCTACCTCAAGCATAGTTTCCTCTAGTTCAAGCTTGTGTAAAAATGAAACCAGGTCCAAGCATAGTTTTGACTAGTTTTTAAGCTTGTGTAAAAATAAAATAAAATCTATCCCAAGCATAGTTTTGTTTTTTTTTAAAGCTTGCGTAAAAATGAAAACAACCCCGAGCTTAGTCTTTGTTTTTTCTCATGCTCGTAAATACATGAGAATAAGTTACCGAGATTAGTATTTGTTCTTTCTCTTGCTCTTAAATCAATGAGAATGTAAGCGAGTATACTTTTATCACTTTTTCGGACTCATAAAGGTTATACGAAAAAGGAACCCCCTGGAGTTCCCTTTAAGCTCTTTTCAGACTCTCTAAACATGAAAAGATTGTCGAGCGATCTTTTTCTTTTCACGCTCGTTAAAGTATTAGAAAGCGCATTTGTTGAGCGATAGTTTATCTCTTTTTCAGTCTCATCATACTACTTTACGAAAAAGGAACTGAGAGAGTTCTCTTTAAGTATTTTTTAGACTCTCTAAACATGAAAAACCCCTGAGTTTTCTTTCTTTGGACTCGTAAAACAAACATCGAAAGACACATATGGGACTGAACCACTCCTTCCTAGGGTTCGTTAAACATACTCTGAGGGACTCGTCCAAAGGATAAGCTTACATTACAAGCATATGTTATCCTCCTCAAGCTTGAGTAAAAATAAAAAGGTACTCGCCATAAATGGTGGGGGAAAAATTGGGAAAGAAATGTGTCTAAACATGTATTCTATGGAAGAGTCACCTTTGAACATGACACCCTTTCACTCACTTTGTGTCTAGGTTGGAAAATACGCTTGTCTCTTGATCATACTCCTTTATGATATTACAAATTGGTCTGTGATCCCTGTTGTTGAGTCAATTTTTCCAAGATAGTGTTGTGTCGTCAATATGTTCAAAAATAAGTTCAACCTGGAAATCCTTCTATTGCGTCGACCATTTTTGCAGTCCTTAATCCTTTTATTGTGTTGACCATCCCTGAGTCAGTCCTGAGTTGCTAGTTACTCTGATTTACTTCAAATCTTGTTACCCATTTCATGTCACTGATGGGGGATACATTTAAGGCCTTTCTATGACGAGTCTTTTCATGTCGACTTCAACTCATTATCTAGGAATTATACTTAGAAACTAATTGGTACCTTGGAACTTGCATGCCTCAATGGCAGGTTCCCTCACTTTCGACAGTGGGTTTTCATTATCGACCCCTTATCGGAAGATTGTCGAGTGTTTGACTTCAGCTCATTAATTCACATTCGTTGGATTGTACTAGAGTACCTTGGGAGTCATTGACATTAATGGTGATTTCCCTTGCACTTGTTAACAATATACACTAATGATCGGTAATCAAGTTGTTTCTACCATGTTCGACTTCAGCACATGTATTCACATGGTTAGATTCGTACTATAGAGTGGTGGAGATGAAGACCCTGGATATTTTCTCATAGATTTAGGTTGCATTGGAGTATATTCAGTTTATACTGTTACATAGATCTACATTGTATGTCTCGTGGCTATGTTCAAATTTGAGCCTTTAACACATAGATCCACGGTGTATTTGTGGTGGCTATGTTTAGATTTGAGTCATAATGGCATGGATCCACAGTGTATATTTGGTGGCCATGACCTATCTTACTTGACATGGGCCTTTCTATGTCGGCATTTATTTTTTGATTCATTAGTATTCTGAGTATGGGAATTCCTACCTTAGTGATGATATATTATTGTACTGTATTTCCTTGTTTGTTGGAAGGTTTCCGACCGACATGTTCCTTGTTCCCTACACACACTCGACAAAGTATTCCATCTATCACTCTATTATAACTTCATACTTTGGGGGGCTCTCTGTTACATATTATTTTCGTCAACCTTATGAACATTAATGATGTATACCTATCCTTTGTCTTTAGAAGGATCAATAGCCTGAATTTTTGAAGAAAGAAGGGAGAAGAACTTTCCCTGAGAGAAGAAGTTGTATTTTCCTTTGTAAAAACCCTATTTTGGAGGATTTCCACAAGTTTCTCTATACTAGGGTGCGGAAATGCCTGATTTCCGCAGGCTACACTATAGCCAAGGTGTGGAGTTTCCCCAGGATGCACTATAGCTAGGGTGCGGCGGCCTTCATACATGGGAAAAACGAGCATTTTCTTGATGCTTCTAGAAGGAGAAGATTCTATGGTGAGGTGTCCTCCAAATGGTTTGGATCTTACTCGCTTTCATGCTTTAGTGGGATCATCCTAACCTCCTCACCTTATCTTCTTCAACTTATAAAAGGAGAGGAGCTATCATGGAGAAAGTTAGTTGGATTGAGCTTGAGGTTAGCTTGATTGGGTTGGAAATTTCTTGAGCTTGTTAGCCTAGTTAGAGTGGTTTTGAGATTTTCTTTGTCAAGATAGATGGTGAGTAGCTATCAAATCCATGGTCTCAGAATCCTTGGAGCAAGAGGTGTGTGGGAAGCAAGGAATCATTGGAAGGAACCTTACGAAATCAAGGCATTTGATTGTAATCTCTCTTCCTATTATTAATATAATACAGTGGCATGCTTCTTTCCCATAGAATTATCTTTATTTTATTGCATAATTCCTTTATCATATGCATAGGTTGTCATTGAATATAATTTTGTTTCTTTCACTTTTGTTGATTTGTGTCATTGCAGATCTAGTTTCACAAGAGCATTAGAGCAAAGTGGGAACAACAAAGATATAAGGAAGTGATCTTAAAAGTAAGTTATCAATTCCTTCTTAGGGAAAGTGTCATGTCTTGTTGTGTTTTGTTCTAGATCTAGGTGGATCTAGGGAGATTAGTTTATGTCCACATTTACTGATTTATCCTATAACAGATATGATGGTAGAAGTTATGTTAGCATTTTTTTCCCTAGAATGAAACCCTCTTTTATGAGGGAAATGCATTGCAGCTATGCATCATTAGGAATATTGTATTCCAAGAGAGGAAACTATGAGAGAAAGAAGAGGAAGTTATATCGGGTGTATTGTAGGTTGTATCCCTTCATTTGTTGGATAATAAAAAGGAAGGACATGGAAATTTCTCTGATGGACGTAGCCCACACTGGGTGAACCACGTATATTTGTGTCTCCATTGTATTGTGTATCTTGTGTCTTTTATTTCTGCATTTGTTTTTTCTTTTATTGCTTCGCGATCCTATTTTTATAACAGTGTGGACCAAGGTTATACATGTAACCTTTTATTCTGAATGAATAAGACAACAAGAGAGCAGAACACTTAAGGAATGTTGGTTTTCCTAATTTGGGTTTCCAAGGTAAAATATCTATGTACTGTGTGTTTGATTTGTCATTTACTTTATTTATTATATCTTTCTTCCTCTCTTGTGTTAGGTTTAGCATGGAAGTGTCCTCATTTCCTAACATGTGGTATCAGATCTTGGCTTAACAACTTTGGATCTCAGCTAAACCTGAGGTTCAGTAAGAGTCGTAAGTTTGAAATATTTAAAGATTGTGCTAAAGATTGTGTTAAACAATGGCGAGTAGCTCGCGAATAGAGATCGAAAAATACAATGGCCATAATTTTGAGTTTTGGAAGCTTGAAATTGAATATCTCCTTGTAGATCGAGAACAATGGACAATTGTTTATCCAGGTACCATGCCGACGGGTATGTCGATAGAATAATGGGAGAAACTCGAGAGAAGATTTGTATTATACCTAGGGAGGTAATATGAGGTACCTAGGGAGGTACCTAATGGAAATGGGGTTATACATTATTAGTAAAAGTCATTTAATATATGAGAATGTGGTCATTCAATGTAAGGTGGACTAGGTCCACTATATTAATAAAGACCCACTATGGTAGTTGGATGTAATAAATGTGAGAAGGCTCTCTAGAAGGTTCCTAGGAGATAGATAGAGATATATAAAGAAGTGTAAGTAATGTAATGAAACATAGTGAAAAATATTTTGAATGTATCAATCATTGCTTGAGGAGTGTTATCCTTACTTACGGATTTATATATGGTGTTACCCTACCTCAAGGTTTTTTTCTACATTCTTGTGTTCATTATTTTGGTGAATGGTTTGGTGTTTAAGCTACACCTTTTCATGGATGCAATTGTTTCTTATCCCATTCAATTCATTTTTACTCTTTGTCTTATTTTATTTTTATTTTAAGAGAATAGTTGGAGGACACTACCTTGGCGTGGTGACCAGTGGTGACAGTGTTACCTACAAGCATCTCATGGAGATGAGAAGGATGGCTCGTGATAAGACCCCCTTTCTCTTGGCTATTCCACCAAGAGCCACTACCCTAGCATGGTGACCATATGAATAGTAGTGTCATACTGCTACATGCCTATGGACCTAATAGGTTGGCTCATGATGAGACCCCATATCCACCAACTAGGTCTTGAGTTTTATTTTATTTTATGGGTCCCCCCTTTTTCTTGCTGAGAATCCTTTTATTTCATTCTCAGGGATCCCTATGTGAAGCATCTCAATATTTGATCTTGGATTTTAACTTTTTCTAGCTAATTTTACCCTCTGGGCCTTTAGCCCCTTCTTCCCACAAGGCAAGGTACAACCCTTACTAGCTTGGCAAACCCAATGCCCGAACCAATGTAGGGGATAGATGAGAAGGAAATAAAAGGATTCTCAGCA
>SNQJ01S0054067.1:22880-34290 GCA_010110895.2 Picea sitchensis
TTTGTAATTATACCTCCTAGTCTCCTATATATACCAAGGAGACATTTTCATTTTGAATCATCTTTTACTTGAACATTTAAGTGGGGTAAAAGGAGGTTGCCCCCTCGAAGAGGCTTATTATCTGAAATTATCTTTTTCAAGGCATTGAGTACTTTTCCTGAGGTTTTTCTATGCTATATTGATGTTTGGTTCTTAACATTGGATAGGTGGAGAAGGACTTCCATCTAGAGATCAGATCCAGGAGAAGAGAGGAAAAAGGTAGCATAGGTGGGTTTTAGTCAGAGGAAGCCACAAGAGAGTCTCACTTCATACACATATTTTCAAACTAGTTTTCCATACATGTATGTGGGTCGTAGCAGAGAAAGTCGCATACATATGCAAGTTTGTTGAAGCAAAGTCACATACACTTCAAAAAGCATGTAGTTTTGGTTCATACAATAGGTCAATATTTTCCAGGTTTCTATGCAGTCGTATTTCTCTCAATGGGTCATTATCCCTATTATGGGAGCCTTAATTTTAGCATAATAAAACCATTCTCATCACTAGTTTTACCTCTAGGGTTTTTCCAATGGTATGTACCCAAAACTATTGGTTTTTATAAGTTCTTGATTTGGTTTCCATGTTTATTCTTCTACTGCATGCTTAGTTGATTACTCAGTTGTGATTTAATTCAATAACTGATTTATTTGGAATTAACGGTTAGGTGTTGAGTAGGATAAATTTCAATAGGGGGATGTTATGCAATGCTTCTTCAGGTGATTCTTCGTGATTCACTGTTTTTGTTCAAAATCATTTGTTTTTAAGAGTGAGCCTTGTATCGAGCACCATTCCTATTTTGAATCAATGGCTACATCAAATAGTGACCCATGCACTCCAGTGAGATGGATTAACATCCATAAGGACACTCATTTTATGATGTTTTTGTCTATTATACATTATTACCTCATTAGGATTTTTGAGTTAGGACTGATATCAGAAGATCATATTTTTTTCTTGAGAAGTTTGAAATTAGGATTTCTACATGGATCTTATATGGCGTTGATAGGGTTGGGTTAGCTGACCCTCTTTAGATTTTTTTCCATACTTCCTATTAAAAGTTTTTAACATCCACATGACTCATTGATATTTTTATGGTTGATGGTGTTTTCTTATGTTTGAAGCTCTTGTACTGGATCCTCACCAACAACTATTTTTTCTAAAGTATTTAAGTGATGGTTTTTAGTGTTTTCCATTCTCGTTCCTCTGCAACCAATCCTATTTAGCTTTAGAATTCAACCATATTCTTTGAGGTTACATTTACCTCTTCTTCAGAGCTTGATCATACTTCCTTATTTGAGCTTTCAACCTTCACATGCCTGATTCTCTTGGTTTTCAATACATCTTTGTGTGATGTTCTTCAGTTTTAGCTCCAATGAAATTTTCCACACTGACATTTTTCTTTCTTTTGGAGAGGATATTTTTCTCCTTTTCTGCAGTTATGAGAGTTTATACATGGGTACCTTATCAGGACCTATTGTTAGGACCCATCTTTGTTCTTCTTTGTTAATCTCTACATTTTTCTTATGGGGGGTGTTGGTGTGTTTGATTAGATTATATATGTTTCTAAACACATGAAAAATATGTCAATTAATCTCACGTAGATTCTCTCAACTTCCCAACTAATATTCGGTATTTGTTGGGCCTCCTTAATCCTATAAATTGAGGAGCTCTCCTTGTAATTAATCATAAGATATCGAACATATTGTATTTATGTAGATGGTTGTCTATGAAGTTTAAGATCGTGTATGATCCTGGTTAGTATCGATTTCAATAACCTATACAATCTCACTACGCTATTTTGTAGTATCTAATTTTCAATTTATTAGTAACTTATCACATGAATTTTAAATCAAATTATAAACACTATTGGAGTATTATACCTATAGACCCCATGTTAATGCTACAATATCAGGAATTACAACAAACACATCAAAATAAAAATTCTTATGTAAGTTCACTCCTACATAGTTCAAAATCATGCACACACTCCACCAAGATGTGTTATCACCATCTTAAGGGTAGTATTCCCAAATTCCCAAATTCTTGAACTCCTCGAATTCCCAAACTTCGAAGTTAGTGTAACTCTCTTAATTCCAAAGTTATTAAACTCCTTGAATTCCAAAACTCTTTAATCATTACAATTCTTGAATCACTTGGACAACAATCCATTTAGAGTTAATAATTATTTGTCTTCCTTCTTTCTTGGAAAATTTAACCACATAGAACAAGTATTCACAATTTTTTTTTTCATTGTCATTCATTGAATGCTTTTCACTCGAGTTAGCATTTTTTTTCTCTAATGAAAAGTAAAACTCTTCAAAAATCCAGTAGTACATTTAGGTCAAATTTTGATGGCGTGTTCGACGCAATTGCGACTTTATATTGTTGGGAGAACGGTAAAAAATTGACCCACTCAAACATCGTTTCAAATGATGTATCTTTACCGACGTTTCATGCAGACACATGTCATCTCAGATTTGACTATCCAAACCTCATATTTGATGTCTCTTTTTCCACCTCCAAGACGTCTCTCTTGCCACCTCCCAGACGTCGCTCTTTCCACCTCCAAGACGTCTCTCTTGCCACCTCCCAAACATCACTCTTGCTACGTCTTAGAGGTGGAAAGAGAGACGTCTTGGAGGTAGCAAGAGAAATGTTTGGGAGGTGGCAAGAGCGATGTCTTGGAGGTGGCAAGAGCAATGTCTTGGAGGTGGAAAGAGAGATGTATTGGAGGTGGAAAGAGTGACGCTAAGAGGTATCATCTTCGATGTGGTTTCTATGGGAGAGACACTCCAAGACGTCGCAATAGTGACTGTGTTGTAGGTATTTAAAAAAAAACACAATATCAATACTGAGAGGGATAGGTACATTAACCTTCGCTAAGATACTAGCCATATAAATATTTAAATCTGTATCATCGATCTTAGGCAAGGTTGGTTGAGGAGGAGGAATAACTTCCAATTTTAAAGGGGGTCTTGTATAATGAGGTTTAGGATCACTAGGATATGTCTCGGGTGTGTTATCCCATGAAATCGCAATTGTTGAGATAAAGTCTGAAAGCTCAAGTGAAATCATGTGTAACTTAGAGGGAAGGCCCTGGTCATCTCACCAACCCTCTTTCACTTCAAGCCATCTTTCCTCCGACTAAAGGGGGTTTCCCTCAATTAATATTGCAAGAACTTAAGGCAAGGAATCTTAATGTGGAGAGTGAAGTCTGAGAAAAATGTGTTTGGGTAGATTTAGACTATTGAAGAAAGTACTTGGAGGTCTCAAGATCAATGTATTTTCATTGGGCATATGGAGTTAATGTAGTGCTTCAATGGATACCAAGGGAAAAATAAGACTTGAAAGTCTATCATAGGATTATCACCTCATAAGCCTAGGTCAACCTCCTAGGAGAGAAAACCCTAGAGTTTCTCCCCTCATAAACAATAGGTGTCATCCTATCCCTTCAAGAGCTACTAGCACAAGATCAAGACAACTATGTTTTAAACCCTAGGGGGATAGCCACTTCTAACCCCTAGAACTAAACCCTATCCAAGAAAACCCTTAAGGGGATAGCCACTCCTAACCATTAAGGAAAAAATTGAATGCTTCAATGAGTTAAGATGGATAAAACAAGGGAAGGGGATGATCACTATCAATACTTCCTTATGGTTTCAAGATTGTTCAAGGAGATACTAGTTCCAAGGGTTGATCTTGGGCTGTTAAATATGCCAGAATAGAATGAAGTAATCATAACTGAACAAAGTGGCTTTGTTTCTTATGACCATCAAATTATTTGGGATGCACTAAAGGCGGGACATAAGACAAATTCAAGTGATATCCAAGTCTTCTATCCTCTTCATTTTGTGCCTAGATATTGTGACATCTTAGTTCCTCAGAAACTTCTACAACATGTATTCTCAGAAGGCTATATGCAATTGTTAATCCCTAGACAAAGTTGGGAATATAGGTCTATATTGAATTGATCTCATCTTGAACTTGGATATTAGTTTCTTGTGCAAAATATTCTTCTCAAGAAGACTAGAAGTATTGTTATACAAAGAACTAACTTCATTTTTAAGTATTTCATTAGTATCATGTAATGAATCAATGGCATAAGGAATATTGGATTTAGTGTCCTACAATGAAGTAATTTCATTGGGTATTTCATTGTTATACTTCTATAAAGATGTGACTTATTCATTAAACTAAGTAATAATATCTCGCGATATAGTTTTTCGATTATGTAGCTTGGTATTAGTCTCTTGCAAGGAAAAGTTTGTGGGTTGGGAACATGAAGTGCAAAGGCCCCCTTAACCTTCAAAAAAAATGGCCACCTTAAAAAATTCCCCAAGTCCAAAATATAAAAAAAGGCATATATTCCAATACCATGGATAGTGTTTGATCTAGTAACCATGTATACATATTCAAGTCAGATAACTTCATCTTTGGAGACAAGGTGGATTGGAATAATTGGGACAAATTGGACAAATTGGAATAATTGGCTTGCCTTAGTTTGTGGTTTTAAGGTCTTTCCCTAATAAGTAGTAGTAATAGCTTGATTTTAGTTCAGTCTTAGTTCTTTCTCTTTCTCTATGGGCTTAACACATGTAATGTACACTAATAGAATACGTGTTCTTAGTGTGGAAATGTTTCTAATGGTATATATTCTCGATAATATCTTGGTGAAATCAAGGAGGTGTTTGATATCATGTACAAGTAATATTGGGTTTATCCATTGATGAAGAAATGAGTGGAATTTATGAATCCACTATGACTTATGACCTATAGATAACTTACTTGGTGATTCCTATTACTTTGAATCCCATTGCATGTCGAGCTCTGATTGGTGAATCCCATTATTACCAAAAGTTAGAAGATAATATCCATGTGTAAGCTCTAAGGTATTATGAATTGGAATGGATTAAGATCCCTAGCCCTTCTTGATGATGAGGTACAAACCCTTCTTGGGGCCAATGAGGCCAAAATCCCAAAAGATAAGAAAACTGAAGGGGAAGAAGTGTGTCAAGTAGTAAGTATGAGTAGAAATGGTACGGTGAACCTTCAAGGAAACACTCAGTAGAAACCCTTTTCCCGAGCGTTACCTACTTACTAGGAAACCATGCCACCCACCAAAGTGAAACTAGGAAAAAGGTATAATTTCCAAGAAAATGTTCCATAATGAAGAAAGGATTATTTGCAACATGTTCAAATGATTCAAATATTAAAGTGTCACTTACCACGAGACTGGACTTGTTACCTCATGAAGCAAGACATGCTGTCTTCTTGGATCCAAGACGATGTAGTGGATGTTGCTCTACAGTAAATTCGAGGGGATCTATGGGTTGTGCTAGGCATCGGACTCTCGACACTCCATGTTTGCTACCTGTGGACCTCAAGACATTATCTCCTTAGTTACCCCTAGCCTGGGCGAGGGAAACAAAATCTAGCTTCAAAACCATTCTAAATTGATCTCACAAGTATGGAAGTCCAATTCAAATTTGAAATATGAAGGGGGCCTAGTTCATTAGATGAAAACATCGATCACCATATCTAGAAGAATAATCCATTGTTCTTGGAAAACCACAGACCTCCTAAAAATATTATTTCCATATCATTGTTACTTTTAAATTCAATATTAAGTATCTGTTGCACCCAAAGTGTACCCTAATTTTATTTTTTAATTGTTGTAATTAGAATTACAGTTTTATATATAAAGGTTCAATTTACATGTAAATATAAAATATATTCAAAATGATAGTAAACTACATCCAGGCCCATGCAGAAAAATCCATTTTTGTAGGTTCTGTAAGATTTTTTTACATCTCTGCTTCTCCTTGAAATCTAATTTAGAATTAGTATCATACTTTAAAACAAATATTTTGAACTTGTATAATATCAAATTTTATATATTGCGCGTGTATAATATCAATTTTTATATATTGCACATTTATCGATATTGTATCCAAAATTTATTTATTTTAATGGAGTATTTGTATCCACCCTCATCTCCATCTCAGTGTCCATATCCTTATAAATTAGATTCCCTTCAATTCAATGTTTCCATCAACACTAAAACTACATTTCCTATGAATACCTGGGGGTTTTAATGCCAGTAAAAACCTAGAAACCAATTCTTATGACACATGACTGATGAATTGTATTTGGTTCTCTAAAATCCATATTCAAGTCCTCTGAAAACTAATGTATCTAAAATTGCCCAATGAAATTAAAAATCCTTAGCAGGTCAAACTAGAAATAAAAAGTTGGAAATAATGCACCTTTGCCTATAAAAGTACATTCCAACATCTGATGAAATTAGAATCTCTCAGGTCCCCTGCTATTTTTACTATGCTAACTACATCATCCCATAACCCTAGACCTATTATATTGTTGTACATAATTTACATGTCACTACAAAATACATTAGAACCTTGGTTATGCGAAAACACAGAATCCGTCATTGATGTCATATATACAAACCAAAAAACAACCAAATGGAGACACAATAAAGGCCATCACTGAGGTGCCAATGGTGTCTTAGGTTATTATGCCATTTGTACTATTTTTGGGGTTGCGGATGATGTTGCCATTGGTTCTCGATTCCCCCTAGGTAGTGCCTCATTCATTCTATTGTTCCAGAGTTTGTACTTAAGGCTTAGAAGTACAATGTCTAGGCATCCGAACATGAGTAAGGGGTAGAGAAGGAAGAAATGTCAACCTTCGGCAAGGGAAGCTAGGAATCTCACTTGTAAACAGAGGAAGAAAAAGCTAAAGAAATAACCTGATGAAGCATAAAATATATATAGAAATCTAAAATGTTCACTGGTCTTATACCTGCTGATAGACGGTACAGAGGAAAAACAGTAAACAATATAGACAACTAAAATTAATTCACTGTAGTAGAGGTTGTACTAAATTATAGTGAAACATTCATCAGATATGTTAGCGTCAGAAGTCACTCTTGGATTGCTTGCAGGAGCAGAGCCCAACGCCCATCAGTTTTATGTCACGATAGTTTTAATGGGTGATCAAATGGGTAGAGACTCAGGAAGATATCGCTCTAACTCAGGGACTAGGTCTGGTATGTAAGGAACAAAGGAGGTCTTGATCTAACTTAAGTCAATTAGTTGATTAAAAGATGAGCAGGTGGAAGACTTGGTGAGAGGAGTGAGCAAACTACCTCAGGCAACAGGCCTTTCAACAGTTTGCAGAAGAAAAACTATGAATGCAAGATCCTCTTGGTTTAGGGCTTCGAGGAACATGAAGGGGGGACTTGACTGGATCCTCCAATTCCAAGTCGTTCAGCACTAAGAAAATCACAGGGACCGATTAGAAACAATGCAACTGTTACAGTGATCCAACCTACATCATCCTACAAAAGTTACAACTCGACTGGATCCTCCAATTCCGAGCTGCTCTAACACAGTGTAAACAAAGACGTGAAAGAAACTAACATTCATAAGGAAAGAAGTTTCAAGAGTCCATGCATAACCAGGATAACCGTGCTTCATTAAAGTTTTACAACTGGGAGCCTTGCTCAACCCTCTGATCCCTTGAAAAATATCAAAACTTAGTATATATATACTCCTAAAATTTTTCCCAATAGAGGCCTCCTAGACTTTCGGGATGAGGCGTCTCTTCAATCAAAGCTGGCCTACACTCCTCTATCATACGCCACCTTAATTATGCATGGATCACGCCAGGGGGTAGCTGAGCCCCTTAAATGTTGAATCAGCGTGCGCAGGCTTCCCTGGTGAGTCAAGGACTTGGCATGGCTTCTGTGGAAAGAATTAGTATAGGGGACCATCTCGGGTAGACTTCCCGTTGGGACATCCATACCTTGCAATTAACGAGTGAGGTGAGGTTTCAACCACCCTCTCTCTTCTTCATTTACTCTGAGCAGGTATCCAGGTTGAGATCAAGTTGAACTGGCACCTGAAGGACACGGTGATCCCTTCTGTAGCTATACCCGGTGCTTCGGCCCTTTGCGCAGCTCTTTCTACTCCCTTAAGTGACCACAGGCCATGACCCTATGCTTATCCTCAAACGTGCTTTCAATGCTTCGGTGTTCGGGGCTTCGAGATGTGAAATGATGAGGAGCGCTTACCCCTCGAACTCCCGAATGCTGACATGACATGATCGCATACCACGCGTCCTTTTGGATGGATGGCTAAGATTATGTCTTCGGCGTTGACACTATGAAAATATCAAAGGGCCCCACCCGTGGCTCAGATCATGTGCCGCATGTCCTCCTGATCAATGGTCCTGATCCTTTCAGGATTTCTTGCACCGGGAGTTCACGATGCGCTTCTTCCTCAAAATCCCGATCGACTAAACTGTGAAAGCATGGATGTGTGCCTCGTGTCCTTCAGATGAACGACAAAGATAACATTTTTTATTTAAAATGGGGTTTCCTTCATTCCCAGGATCGCTTGACGTGACCTGGCACTAGGACCGTGGGCTCAGCTCCAAAGGTGCCTTCGGCATTTCGCCGATTGGCAATTTCAGCTGCAGTGAATGGGAGGTCCCATGTCTCCCAAAACGTCGATCCCCGAAATTCTGACTGGCTGCCACCTGTCCCAACTGGATCGGATGACCCAGATTTGTAATATAGGCGCTATCCATTGTGCTAATCCCGGCGCAACTCTGTTAACTGGGATTCCCCGTCGACCGTCGATCTACTTTGCCAATTGATCCTTGCCTTTGAAATCAGACTGCTCGCTCGCTTGATTCTTAAACCCGAAATGGATTTTTCCTATGAGATGCACTCGATGCTTAGGCTATGGCCTTGGACTAGAACGCATTTGATGGTTTTTCACACCCCCCTTTCTTCGCATTCTGCATCAAGGGTCTGAAATCGGGAAAAAACACCTTGCTTGCAAGAATTGGTGCTAACATTAGGCTCCATGGGGGATAGAGACATCCCTGTGATGCTCTAAGAACTCATTTTGCAGTTTCAGTGCCTTGTTGTTGGGCTATGGAGTCAAGCTCAAACCTCCTGCTGAGAAATATATGTCGAAAAGTAAAAAACCAAACAAACTAAACATAGACGCTCCAAGGAGCTTATTTATGTACAGTCCTAAACTAATAAAATCCTTTACATGGGGCTAGGTGAAAGAAAACTTCCACCATAGCCATCCAAGTAGCTTCCTGAATAGAAGCTCCTTCCTTCTACCGACGGTCACCAGCAGATGGTGTAACCGTGACAACAGAATGGCTACACTCTTCAACTTCTCCTCACAGGTTGAAGTTGATATGAAATAGGGCGGCTCCAAGGCATAAAGGACATGCCACTCCATGTATTTGCTGACAGGGTCATAGAATGAGTGGCGAATTTTGGAAAATGGGCGGCAGGCAGCCTCCTCTGCTACAGAGTTTCTCACATGTGGCTGAATATCTCTGATAAGAACAAGTGAGTGGACAACTGACGTAGGCTCGCTGTTCTCAGATGGCGGTTGCTCGCTGACTAGCTCTAGAATGAAATATGTGCTCAGCTACTCTTCTGGTTCCGTTTCCTCTTCTTCTTGGCTACCCCCCATATCAGATTCATATTCATCATAAATGGGAACCAAGGGATGGATCTGCTCACTGTCATGCTGGTCAGTGTCTTTATAGTGATCAAATGTAGGATACGCTTCTTGCTCATCATCACTATAAAATTCACCAAAAAAGGGTTGACCCTTATCCCTATGATCTTCCTCCAGACTGGTGGTCCTGTAAAAAATATATGTTTCAGGGACAGTGGGACCTGCTGCTTCTTTTTGTTCATACATAATCTTTTTCTCTGTAATCCCAGGTAAAAATATATCCTGAGAAACCCCCTGGAGGAAAAGAGGAAAATCCTCTTCCACAACTAACCCCTCTTTAAAAATGAGAAGGTCTTTGTCATCATAAGCAGGGCTTCTAGGAACATCTGCTTCAACCCGATACCCAGGTGAGCCATTTACTATAGACCACATATTCTCTATAAGCTCATAATTTTCACAAGAGGCATGTTGATATTCATGAACATCTAAAAGAACAGGTGCATCTGAAATAATGTCAGATGCTTCCATTCTAGGGATAACACAATTAATATCATTCAACACCTCTATTTTTTTATGGCAAATGCTTTCCTCCACAGTAAAATCTTTATCATGGACATGGTCTTTAGGGCCAGCAGAAGCTTCATGAAGCAAAGAAAACTCCTCACAACAATTTTCATACAAATAATCAACTGGATAGCAATATTTACAAAATGAATTGAAAGCTGTATGAAAATCTGTCAAAGAATGGATACTTGCAGTGGGAAGAGATCGACACCAATCAAGATCAGCTCCCTTTAATGAATACCTGAAGAGCTTAATCTGGACATCTTCATGCATGATATTAAGTCGATGAATAACCTCATGAAAGTCCAGTAAATGCTAAGGTGGTACCTCCGAACTCTTTGCATGAAATTCAGAGAGGAAATTTTCCCATATGTCTCTATCAAGAAGTGCATTAGGAAAACCAACTATCTGGAAAAATTCACAGAAAGAAAACCTTTTAGCTAATATTTTCTCCATATCGAACCATTGGAGTCGCTAATTGATCCTTGAATCATGGAGTCGCCAGGTGAAAGATTTACAGCTTTGACTGTGCCTGGTCCTTGTTCACCATCAAAGGTGAGATCTTAATGTTGTCATTACCCCAGGAAGATTCTCAGGCTGAGAAAGCAACTGCTGAGACCTTCTCGAGAAAGATCCTCTGGGTCGTCTTTCAGGCGTGCTAAAGTATCCACAACTGAAACAGTGATGTGGAAACCTTGGATTCGCCACAGCGGAGTCACCAGGTACACAGTAGCAATCTTTAAAGGATTTGATGCCTGATGCACCTTCAGATTCAGAGGCTCAATGTCGTTCAACCCCGGGGAAAATTTTCAACTTCGTCCCCGACAATGGCACCAGAAATGTTAGCGTCAGAAGTCACTCCTAGATTTCTTGCAGGAGTAGAGCCCAACGCCCATCAGTTTTATGTCACGATAGTTTTAATGGGTGATCAAATGGGTAGAGACTCAGGAAGATATCGCTCTAACTCAGGGACTAGGTCTGGTATGTAAGGAACAAAGGAGGTCTTGATCTAACTTCAGTCAGTGAGTTGATTAAACGATGAGCAGGTGGAAGACTTGGTGAGAGGAGTGAGAAAACTACCTCAGGAAATAGGCCTTTCAGCAGTTTGCAAAAGAAAAACTCTGAATGCAAGATCCTCTTGGTTCAGGGCTTTGAGGAACATGAAGGGGGGACTTGACTGGATCCTCCAATTCCAAGTCGTTCAACACTAAGAAAATCACAGGGACCGATTAGAAACAATGCAACTATTATAGTGATCCAACCTACATCATCTTATAACAATTACAACTGGA